>JAQFZY010000222.1:0-38515 GCA_034696285.1 Hypogastrura burkilli
TGTGGGTAAAGTGCATTAGAGAAAAGAGAATGAGAAACGGTTGCCCCCACTATACGAAATTCCAGACAGCCAGAACAAGAGGTGTGGCTTTCTCACCCATCGACAGAATCGTCCCATGGTCTATTCTATTCTGCATCTACCTACTGTTTTCACTAAATGCAAAACGCACATAATTTAGCCGATATAATTGTGCTAAAACAAAAATTAAATAAATACAACCTCGAATCCTATACTGCAAACTACAAATACCGCAATCAAAGCCGAGCCTATTTTTCCCATCTCAACCACAGCCGTCCCTCCAGGGTACTAATTGTGCCTTTGTATCTCTACAACTACGAGTTTCCTGTATTTAGTCAGATGAAGACGACTCGTAGACAAACTTTCCTATACTCCCATCTCAGCCTCATTATGAGCCATTATGCCATTATGCTATTTGATTTGAATTGTTGTGCTTTATTAGCCGAATTTTGTCGCCTTCCATTTATGGGCACGGCACGAAAACTTTCTTAGGCCCGGCAGTACCATTTATTACTACTTTGATAATTCCCCTTCCTCGACACCCTATTATAACCATTGGTGTATACAAACAGTAAGGAAAGTTTGCCTGACTCAGGCTTATTATATGCTAAAAGCAAAGGGAACTCAATGAGTTGATCCTGACTGTCACAGGCACAGGGAAACGTCTCATCACTCTGTAATTATAGGCCACAACAACACTTACGACAAGCACACATCGGGGCTCTATAATTCATTCCTCATCATCAGCCCTTGTAAAGACTTCATTTGGGGCCTTAGAGGCCTGGAAGGCACTCCAAAAGCATAATAGTAATTATTATTGTGGAGTAACAGTAATAGAAGTAGTAAGAGGCCTTGGTCGGAATAGGAACACTTTGACTCTTTGTATGGTTCCAAGTCGTACTTAATTATAATTACTGGCAATTTCATGTTGCGACATCCAGAGAATACAAGTTGCATCAGCTTGAAGGTTTGCACTGTGGTTGGTATGTGCAGTTTCGGGTTTGGCCGAAATTTGGGATTTGATTTTGGCGATTTTAGTAATTTATCTTAGAAATCAAAAAAGATAAGCTTAACTTCCAAAGAGGAAATCTTTGTTTTTAAACTGGTAATATATAATAAGGGAGGCAATACTCACAGGTAATGGTTGACTCAAATTTGGTCTTCCGCTCTCTTTTAGGCGGTATTACGATACAATCCCAGGCTACAAACCAGTAGTACCTTAATGTATTCTGTAAATCCTTAATTTCCTATTATGATTTCTGAAGAAAAGGAGCCAGAGCCCTTAATGATAGTAATCAACGCGGACCTAATTGAAATCAAAACCATGGATAGGCCTTAAATTACACCACATGCCCTGTACATTATACAGAGTCCGTGTCCTAATCTAGATTATGTGTAATTCTATGTTACGGCCTTTGGTTGTTTTTAGTTTTAATATATACCTATATAACTATTTTTCGGTTATTTCAAATACCTCCACCCATAACACCATGGGCCACTAAATCTTGTAGAAGCTATTTTTAAAAGCTAATCAAAATAAAATATACAACCATGGCTTTTACAGATTCCAAGCATAACGAACCGTATCATATGAACGATCTGTATACACATACCTAGATCTGGGCCGCATTCTTGAGTTGGGTTGGGTGCGTAGAATGTCAACAGGATTATCTCATTGGAACAATGGGAGTGCGTGCTACAGTTTCCTATTGTTATTGGGTCCCAAGTTTGAATTACAGGAGATCCGTGTGATCTTAGTCGAAGAGATGATGTGATGTGAAAGTAATCCGTTTTTGGGCCTAGGCCTCTGTACAAGAGATTCCTGCAGATTAAGCCTAGCTTTGGCCTATTGTAGTCTAAGAAATGAGGGCAAGGCGAAGTCAGATTAATTTGATTTTTTAAATTGGGCTCTAATATTGATATTTAAATTCCTTCTTGTTTTGTTTGCAGGCGGGGAGGTGGGAGTAGTAGGATGGCCCCGCCACCGGCCTCGGCAGGCCCTGCCACGCATCCCAGCCTACGGGAAGTCACTGAAGACACGCCGCCTGACCTTCTAGAAGGCACAATGGATCTCCTTGTGATTCTACCATCAAAAAAGACGCTCCGGATGACTGTCAATCGCAGGTTAATTATAGCCCTTCAATTCACAACTCAGAGTCTGGCTCTGATCTAACAGCTATGTCCGCTTATGCAATGAAATGATCCCAATCTATCGTGCAGGTGTAGAAATGAATATTAGTTGCAAAATAAATGGCAACCCAGGGACTTACAGAATTGTATATCTGTATTTGTATTTGCAGAAACCTTAATGGTAGCACTGCACTGTTCCAATAAATAAATATATACCTCAGCCCAAAACAAATGCATATGCAAATGAGCAAGTATAGATGTTGCGGGTTAAATCGTTTAGACGGTTTATACCTTGTTTATGGCTGCTATATAAACTATCCCAAGTAATTCGAAGTCTCTCACCCAAATAGTCCGATTTCCTCAATGATCTTTTCGAACTTAGTGAAAGCGAAATATGACTTATTTTAGAATAATTAACGGAATTAAAACGCTACAATTCGAAATATTTCAAGACGAGGAAATCTGATTGAATTGGTGAGTGATTTCGAATTAAGTACTTGGTGATGATTTAAATATTCCTCCTTGTCTATACGGGATGTACGGAATCCAACAAAATCAGCGGCATATACAATGAGGAATATTTAGGCGATCACCAATTAATTCGAAATCTCGCACCAATTAAAGCAGATTTCCTCCCCTAGGTTTATAAATATTTCAAATAAGGGAATTTTAATTCCGTTAATTATTGTAAAGTAAATAATATTTTGCTCATAATAAGTCCCAAGTGAATGGTGAGTAAATTGCTGTAATTGGTGCGGAAATCTGCACTAATTGGTGAGAGATTTCGAATTATTTGGTGATAGCTTAAATGGCAGCCATATAAAATTTGCCAAAAGTCTAAAGTTTTACCGACGCCAAATAGATATTCCGTAAGGATTGAATTAAGGACTAGTCTCATACAATGGGTACCTAAGATGTTTAACTGTTTAAGTAACACTATTATATCTTTTTGGTTTTCAAAATTAGTGTCTCAAGGTTTTAGAACTATATTGTACTAGATATGCTAAAATAGATCAATGAATTCCTTCTCCAGGACCCCGATGATGGACCTCCTGATCCAAGTAACGACGGCAAACAAGATTAACCCGGGCGGCCACATTGTCCAAGTCCGGAACGAGCGCGGAACTGAGCTCCAGTATAAACCGAGCACCCCGATAGGTAAGTCGGATTTGCATGGTAGAACTATCTATGCTATGACTATGACACAACCTCTATGTAGCCCTGTCACCGAAAAGACCTCCAAGACCCTAAAACGTAAACCCATCTTTCGGCTGAGTGCTCGTAAATTCTTGTAACAATTTTACATCGTCGTACTCTGTTGTCAAAGCCTGGGCGTCATACATAGTATGAAACTCTACATAAATGGAATCCCCAATTTCCTTGGCCCGACCTATAACGGAGAAAGCCGTATTCTAGAGCAGCAGGACGATAGGTTGAGTAGTAGCTTTCTCCAAGTGCAAAGTCGTAAATTCAGGACAGGCAGGCTCCGCCGCCTCTTCCCTGCCTCATAAAATTCGAGATTTATATTTATGCACGGGCCTTCTTACATTCCGGGGATCAAAATTGTATCAAACTTGCCAATAAATCAAAGGCTTCTGATTAATATAGCCCCAAAAATCTGAATGCTCTGTCCGGTTTCTAAATTTGCTATATTGTATATTTTGGCCTAACGTCTCCGTCAACAGTAGTTTTGAATCCAAGTTTGACTGTGCGTATTTGGTAAGGAAACTGCCGAACGGGGTTCAGCTGTGATATACTGAATTTACTGCAAAATATTAAGTAGCTTGTAAATTCAGCCGTTGAACTTTGCTGCATTGTTCCTTTCAGGCATGCTGGACACGACAACGATTGAAATAGTGCCAAAAAACCAAGTCAATGATTACATTATAGTCAAGAAACAGGCTTCCAAAATCAACACTCAGCCCTTCGAGCATACGTTCCGGCTCCAGGTAACTACAAATCTGCTGTGAAAGTACTTTGACCAATTTTCTAAAAACATTTGGAAATGATACCAATTTGTTCTGCTTTTTTCAGGTCCACTTACCGCGGAACCAGCTCTACGTGATGAGAGTTGGGCCCAAGACGCTTCTCCAGGACATCCTTGAGGAAGTCTGTCAGGAGAAGAACCTGGACATTGCCAAATACGAAATTAGGCATCCTGGTAATAATTGCCTATTTTAAAATTATTTTCCACTTTGGTAAAAACTATCTTTACCCGGAAAAACTATTACGTTTAGCAGAATAAACCGTTAAATAAATAAATAAATAAGCCTTTTTTGTGACAATTTTGAATTTTTTGGTGAAATCCAATTTTTTTTTGTGGCCCCAGGACCATAGTCCAAGTTTTCTCTGCTTGGGGTCATAAATTTAATTTCCAGAGCTCTAATAAGGATTTACTGTTATTTTCTGTACTAGTGAACCTGGACGAGAAGCTGGCACTGACGAGCCGGCTCGGGGACTTTGGGCTCCAACAATTGACAGTCGTGTCACGGAACTCGAGGATCAATAGCTCTGTCTCTACGGCCGACATCATGGCTCTCCAGCAGACTGAGGACGGACGGAACAAGGGCTGTCTGGACTCGGCCTTCAAGTACAGTCGATCCGTAAGTTCGAGTCATGTCCTCTCCTAAGTAGCTCCTCATAGTAGTTTACGGGCCTAAATAGTCCTGTCAGGATCGGATTGGATTAGCTCCTTGGGATCCAGCAGTTTGTACTGGCTTTCTTTCAAGCCGTGAAGCGGGTGTCTGAGAAACAATATAATATGCTGTAGCATGGAGTGAAATAAGTTAGCTTTCTGCTTAATCCAGTCTAGCATTAATATATTAAGTGTAAGCAAAACGAACGTAGTCTTAGTTTAACTGAAATAACCATTTTCTTGAATTTTGTATTTTCGGACAAGATCTGCGTTAATCCCTGTGCTTTGCGCAATTATTACGTCACTAGTAATATTTATTACTTAATCCTCAACTTAACGCCTGTCTGATTATGTATAAAGAGTATATATACGTAGGTATCTCGTGACCTAGGTAGGTTCAGAGTTCCGTATCATCGTGGTAGGACCTACGAACATGATTTTTGAGGCGGGCGTACCAGGTCACGAAACTACAGGTGGGACCAAATTCACGTCCAGGCGCTGCTATAATAACATAAATATGACCTTGGGTCCTTTAGAGACTTGCCCACCGAATCTCGATTGATTTGGACTCATACCTACTAAAACTGTGGGCGAGTCCTAGACCCCGATGATAGTGAAATCAGGACGAAGTGATATGATAAGGCGAGGGGGCTGCTGTGACGACTCACTGATTCTCCGTACAATTTGTCACCTTACACTACACTAGTATTTAGGATTTCAAATGCGTTTTGTTCCTGGATTCACTATTGTATCATATCCCATAGTCTCCCCTATCTTCATAAACGCGTATTACGGCAATATGTAACTTCGACATATACTAGAGTTCCATTTCCATTCAGAGAGGCGGACCGCTCCTGCCTAAAATCTAGTCCACTGAATACTTTCAGGGCTTCCCTTAAATCAATTTATTACTTTTCCTGCGTAGTTGAAGGGCTTCAATGTGTGTGCTTGTGAATTGTGACATATCTGGAACACTGGAAGCCGTGCTCTAAGGTATACGTAAGCACTTATTGTATTACGGGGAAACCTATGCATGTGTTGGAGACTGTTTTGGATGTTGGACGGTATGTAGGCTTTTTGGGCAGTTTGGGAACTGAGATTCAATCAGTAGGAAATTTCAGAGCATTACGGGCCAACGTAGGCAGCAATAAAATAGTGGATTCAATATGAAATTCTTCCTTGATATACTGTCCAATTTCCTATACAATCTGCAACATGTACAGATATTTTAATGCAATAACGGAAGTTCTGCCCTGTTACATGTACAATAACGCCCCACGCCGTCTGTATAACTGTGATATAATAATTTTGCACCCAGGAAATTTGGGTATCCAAATACATAGTTGAAGTCAGTCTCCCCAAGCGTTTCTGGTTTGTGCAGCCAGAGCCAAGCTATTATTGATATTAGAAGATAGCTACAAGTACAGAGTACAGGTTACAGGGTGGCTAAACTTTGAAGTTCAACGTATTGGCTAGAGAAAACAAAGGAGGGCGGAAGTTCAGGAGCAAAATGGTATATAGACAGCGTGAATGAGCGGAAGTAGTCAGGACGGATTTTTTTTCAGCGTGTGAACTTTAGGGGGTTGATGTGGTACGACTTGGGAAAAATTTCATTTAATTATAATTGACACTTTCTGTTTTTTCCTCTTAAATCCTCTTACTGTCTATCCGTTTAGTCCACTGCATAGGTTCTACATAAGGACAGTGTTTTTGCCGCGTTTTGGGAGCTACCAAGTTCAGTGAGGGCTCAGGATTCTGTAAACGCATTATATATAATTCCATTTGTTGGGTTAGGCTCAGCTCACTCGCTTGGCATCAGCATCAAAACATTTGAAACATGTGAGCAGTGTGTGTTAGTGAATAATCGTCGACATTAGAATAATACGAGATGGGTGAAGTTCCTTGTGACTCAACTCGGGTAGGTATTTAGTTGAAGTAATTGTAATTGAAAGATCAGCAGTTGAGTCTAGTGTTACTATAATTTATTGGCTGTGATTTGTAAGCATCGGATCCGCTCAAATATTTCTAATTTAACGTGCAGGTGTGAAGTTCACTCTGCTTTGATTTTTAGGTTGAGCCCTGAGGTTACCTTTGTAACTACAGTATTTACATTTGGTATGGAATTAGTACTTTGATGCTTGAAGTACTTGGACCTGCATTTGAATTAGTTGTATTTGTAATTGTGATTGAATTAATTTCGTAAAATACATGGATCTGTATTTGAGTTAGTTGTATTTGTAATTGAATTACTTTCGTAAAATACTTTGATATGTATTTGAATATTATATTTGTAACTGAATTACTTTCGTAAAATACTTTGATCTGTATTTGAATACTACATTTGTAACTGAATTACTTTCGTAAAATACTTGGGTCTGTATGTATTTGAGTTAGTTGCATATGTATTTGAATTAATTGGATTTACAATTGAATTACTTTGGCTTGTTCGTACACTGCTTGGATCCTTATTTGGATTACTCGCATTGAACTGTATTTGAATTACTTTCATTCGTAATCGGATAATTCTTGAAGTATTTTGATGTGTACTTAAGTAACATACATTTGTAGTTGAAATTACTTTGCCTTGTACATTGCTTGGATCCTTATTTGAATGACACGCATTGAACTGTATTTGAATTACTTTCATTTGTAATCGGTTGATTCTTGAAGTATTATCTGTATTTAAGTAACTTTCATTTGTAGTTGATTTACTTTGCCTTGTACACTGCTTGGATCCTTATTTGAATTGCGCGCATTGAACTGTATTTGAATTACTTTCATTTGTAATCGGATGATTCTTGAAGTATTTTGATCTGTATTTAAGTAACTTTAATTTTTTTTTGTAGTCGAATTACTTTGCCTTGTAGATTTCTTGGATCTGTCCTTAAATTACTTGGAGCAGTATTTCAACGACACTAATTTGTATTGCCGTTTTGAATTATGTATTTGTATGAAACATTACTTAATCCAAAGCGTAACTTCAGTCATTTAAATCTCTAACAGTAATTTTAGCCTAAACCCTAACTCGTGAGCCTAATAAGGTCCATCCTCTCCGAATACCATATACAGCTCGAACTTTTAATTCTTGGCTGACTTGTAGCATACTAACTAATTCTCTTTTCCTCCTTCCAGAGCGTTGGGGACAGCAGCGTGAGCAGCGAGAGCGCCCACAGCGCCCGCGGTACGTCTCCATCCCGTTCCGACGACTCCCGGTCCATCTCCCCGCTTCCGCCCGTTCTCCAGCAGCAGGCCAAGCCCAAGCCGCCGGCCAGCAGCGTGTCCTCCAGCTCCAGCGGCCTCAGCTCCGCCGCCCCCAGGCCCGCCGAATTGAAGCCCAAGAAACGGGCGGCCCCGCCCCCGCCCTCTGCCGAGCCCCTCCCACAACCCGCCCACAAGCCCCTCAGTCATAGTCTCTCACAGCCCCCGGCCGGGGTCCGCCCTGCCCCCCGGAAGAAGGACCCGCCCAAAGAGCCCCCTGCCCTCCAGAAACAGGCCTCCTTCCCCGATAACAGTCATTCCAGGCATAGTTCAGACTCGAGCGGCTACCACGAGCCGTCTGCCGCCTCACTACCCTCTGAAGGTCAAAGGTAAGCTAGCCTTATTTGGACAATCAATTACAGTATCAGGCTTTACGCACCGACGTTGGAATGTGATGGGTAAATATTGGAGAGGAGCCGAACTTAGTGTTAACGAATCCGATGAAAAAGGTTGGCAGTTTCCAATGGAATGGCTTAAGTGTCCTTATCGGGGAATTTCATAATCATGCCTAATTTCCCTGATTGTGCCCATTGTGTTTCCGTGTCGTCTGTGAGGAGTGCGGAGGCCGACCTTAGTTCAGAGGGAGCCCTCAATTTACTATGTACTACAGTTAAGGAGCCAGCTTGAGCGGAAATTTAATAACGGCTTCTATCGTTTTGCAGACAAATGTCGGCCGGCCGAAAGATCGGGAGCCTGACCTCCCTCTCGACCCCGGGCATGAGCAGCACTACCAACCTGACCTCCGTCTCGAGCCTTTCCTCGACGTCACTAGCCAGCTCGAATGGAGGTAGTAGAAACAAGCGACGGTAAGTTTGGGCGGCAGGCCCATAGCTATTCCTAGGGATTCTCCGAATTTGCACCTGTCTAAGGTAGCTGCATGAAATTCTGCACAAAGATCTTAAGGTAGTTTAAAAATTGATAACCCATCGGCATTTGCCAAGTTAAAATACCGCTTTTCATACGCCCGTTGTTTGACTAGAATCGACTAAGCCAGTTAGGCAGCTTAAGTTATGATTATGAGTTCGATTCATGTTAAGTTAGCTTTGTTTAGCTTAAGTTTGCCTAATGTTAAGTTAGGTTAGGTTAGATTAGGTTCACATGATGTTGAGTTGGATTGGATTAGGCTTAGGTTTGCCTAATATTAAGTTAGGTTAGGCTAGATTAGGTGTATATGTTATGTTAGGTTAGTTTGTTTGGATTACGTTTGCCTAATGTTTGGTAAGGATTGCATCTGCTAAAAATAGCCTAATGTTAAGCTAGGGTAGCTTCGGCTCGCTTAATCTTAAATTCGGCTAGCTTATGCTAAGTTAGGGCTATGCATGTCTATGTTGAGGTTGTTTGGGTAGGCTTAGGTTTGCCTACTGTTACGTTAGGTTAGGTAGTCTTAGGTTTACCTGGTGGTAAGTTAGCTTAGGTAGGCTTAGATTTACCTGGTGTTACGTTAGGTTAGGTAGGCTTAGGTTTACCTGGTGTTAAGTTAGGTAGGCTTAGGCTTACCCAATGTTAGGTTAGGTAGGCTTAGGTTTACCCAATGTTAGGTTAGGTAGGCTTAGTTTACCCAATTTTAGGTTAGGTAGGCTTAGGTTTACCTGGTGTTAAGTTAGGTAGGCTTAGGCTTACCCAATGTTAGGATAGGTAGGCTTAGGTTTACCCAATGTTAGGTTAGGTAGGCTTAGGTTTACCCAATGTTAGGTTAGGTAGGCTTAGGCTTACCCAATGTTAGGTTAGGTAGGCTTAGGTTTACCCAATGTTAGGTTAGGTAGCCTTAGGTTTACCCAATGTTAGGTTACGTAGGCTTAGGTTTACCAAATGTTAGGTTAGGTAGGCTTAGGTTTACCCAATGTTAGGTTAGGTGTTAGGTAGGCTTAGGTTTACCCAATGTTAGGTTAGGTGTTAGGTAGGCTTAGGTTTACCCAATGTTAGGTTAGGTTAGGTAGGCTTAGGTTTACCCAATGTTAGGTTAGGTTAGGTAGGCTTAGGTTTACCTAATGTTAATTTACGTTAGGCCTGGCTATGCTAGTTGAGGTAGGTTAGCTTTTGCTATATAAGTAGTATAAGTAAGGGTTGATTTTATCCTGGTCCAGCTACGGTTTAAAATTGGATTGGAGTTAATCATCCTGACCTAGCCTAGTACTATATACATATATGAGCGTTTGAGCCGACTGTCGCTAATTCCAAATTGTATTTTTGTGCCCTAGGGCCCCCAAGCCGCCCCCACCGCTAGCTCTCCAGGCCCCACCCGAGCTCGAAGAGGAGCTGACCCCCGACCCGCCCGTCTATCCGCCCACACAGGGCCTGGTCACGGCCGAAGTTCACCCTGTCAAAGGGGATGAGGACGGTACGCTCCGGGCCGGGACCTCCCCCTCTTCCTCCTACAGCAGCCCCACATTGACCAAGTCCGGCTCCGCCTCGACCTCTTCCGGCTCCTCGACCCCGTCCAGCTCCTCCAGCCCGCCCCCTTCCCCCGGCCCCCCCTCCAAGGCCTCCATGAGCCCGCTCAGTAGTAAAAGCAAACTTCTGACCCCGGCCCAGCCGGCTCCTGTAGCCCCTGCCCTCAGTAAGCCCAGTAGCCCCTCTCCAAGTAGACCTCCTTCCGGGCCCCCGACCTCCGGTAAGTCCGTCAAGGGCTCTGGGAGCATCCAGGCGCAGGCAGGGCAGGACTCAGAGGGCTGGGAGTCCTTCCTTCAGAACCTTGAGCTCATTCTGAAGCGGAAGGCCGAGTTCGTCTAAGCCAAGAAAGGAGCTTCCTTTGAATTGAACCAAATGGAGCGTGAATAGAATAGAAAGTATTATGATTGATGGGTTGCGGGCTGGACGTGCATGGGAATGGTTCGTGCCGTGCTGACCAACAGAGACGTGACAGCAGGACAACCAAGGCATTTTCCGTCAAAGTCAAATGATCCGTTTGAAGTCTCTGTTAGGCACTCAGGCGGAACCCTTCCACTCATTTTACTTTGATTGTTTCAAACGCATGATACATATTCTACGCTCGATTAGGATCTAATAGCCCATCTCATCCTCAAGCTCATGTCTGCCTTCAAAAGAAAGCATAAAATAGCCCTGACTCTGAGCCCTGTCCTGAGACTGCGTCAAGCCCTTATCTACTGTAACATTGGAAGCCTTTGTACTTTTCATACCGGAAAAAGTATAGATTTCTGTGGAACAAATTTTTGTGGTTGAAACACTAACCTAACCCAACTTAAACCACTCTTACAAGAGTTCGGTTTAATACAACCAAACATAATCCTAAATCAACTGACTTAACGAATTATTTTGAAATTTCAGGTAAAATCTATATTTCTTCCGGTAGAAAATAAGTATCCCATCTAAATACTGTGCCTATAGAAGTATATCTCTTCTCAACCGCTTAGACCTTAGACTAGAACTAGCCAAGCTGACGCTATACTAACTTTTGCTTTGATGGTATTGGTTCCCCTTTAGCCAATCCCAGCTCTTCTTCAGCTCCTATGCCTCAGCCTCGCACTAAGCCCCGACATTCTAACCTCCCGACCCCCCAGCCCCGCCCCAAGCCCCGCTCTGACCTCAAGCCTGAAGTCCCACCGCCGCCGACCGCCTCCACGGCCGCCCCCATGCGGACCCGCCTCGGGGTCAAGGTCCTGCCTGACAATGTCCTGGCTGGCCGGGCCCGCCTCTCCTCGCATGTCAATCCTGCCGCCCTGCACGAGGCCCGCCCGTCACCGCCAGCACTTTTCAAACCCAGCCCCGGGTCCCTCCGGAGCCTCCCACCTAATGGTTCTGGGTCCCTTGGTTCCGTACAGAGTGGCCTTGGGCCTGGGTCCGACTCCGATTCGGACAACCTTGAGGAGAACCTTGACCTCTTCGAGGCCGTCCGGCCTGGACGGCGGAGGAAGGCCCGGGCCCCGCTCCCGGCCCTCATCAAGGTCTCAAGTGACTCGAACGTGCTGGCGGGAGCCGAGGAGCCGGGACCGCTCAACCGATGGTCGAACAGGGAGTCCCTCCACGCCGGCCCGCCGGACCTTAGCTCCCGTTCAAATCCTAGTCCCCCCAACACTAATCCAACTAATCATATTAACCAGTCAGTACTACGTCCACTACGCCAGAGCAGGCCCGACCCACCAAAGACTGAACCAACGTTGATCACCCAACCCGCCTCCTCTTCTGAGGAGGAGTCAGGTGCTGTACATACAAATACTACTACTTGTAAATACTAATACTACTACTGACCCTAACCCCCGCCCCAGCCTTCTTCCTTCGTGACCTCTGCTTTGTTTTCTGTTGAGGTGATGGGGAACTTTCGTGGGACATTTTTGTATTAGTCGAGTTTGTACTACATGTATACTATATTGGTTATTAGTTGCCTTTTGAATAGCGTGATTTATGTATGAACTCAAATCCATCCATAAGTACATACGTGACACTTGTCACGCACTGTGTCCCAATCTATGTATTTTGTGTAACTCAAACTGAACCTACCCAGTTTTGTTGTGTGTAGCCCTTAAACCTTGTGACCGTAGTAATTCCCTTAATAATGTCAGAGGTCAGGAGACTAACAGTGCTCTTCGATTCATTGCGCATCTAGACCATCATGAGACTTCGGACGAGGCGGCTTCTTCCGAGTCTGAGGCATCATTGGCGGATTCTGGACTCCCGGCAACGACCACAGTGACCCCGACCCCGGTATCACTGGAACAGGACCAGGAGGAGTTGGGCGGGCATGGGCCCAGTGATAAGGTTCGTTGGAAAGAGCTGTAAAAATATGAAAATTTTTAAATATTTAATATTACACGTTTTACGATTTCAGTCAGTATCATCATCCCTCCGTTCGTCCCTGGGCTCGGACCACAGTGAGTCCTGGCGTGAACTCCTCCAGTCAAAAGTTGACGGCCAAAAGGTATGTGATTTAAATGTATTAATTCCTGCCCAAATATTAATTAATTCCTGCTTAATTATAGTGCTCTAAAAGTATACGCAGTATAACTAAACACAAAACAAGGTATCGAAGTATCTCGAGTATGCTAATTTTCATTTTTGGGGGATAGAATCTATATTTTTGGAAAGCGCAAATATTAAGTGGGATTGTAAGGCTTTCTGAAGTGCCTGGAATCTCGTAGTAGGCTCTCCAGCATTTAATTGACATTTCATGTCCCTTCAGACGGAGAGCGTCCAGCCCCCCATACATGATGAGCCGAAGGAAGAGATTAAGGTCAAGACGCCACCGCCTCCTCCGGCTCAGCATATCAATGAGTCTCCGGTCCCGTCCAAGAAGCCCGTCTCCAAGTCCGAGTCCTTCTCAAACAAATCCGAGTTTGACGTAGTGAAGATGAAGCGGAGGACTTTTGGTGGCGGGAGTCGGTCCAAGAAGGCCCCCTACAGCTCAAGCAGTGACGATGAGGAGGGCGGGCCCCGGACCAACAGCGGGGGCTCCATGACGGACTTGAATGGGCGGGCCACGGAGCGGGGAGGGGTTAAGAAGGCAAACAGCGTGCTGGGCCTTGGTGACCTGGGTCCAGAAGTTAGCCGGAATCCCGCCCTCCTTCAGACCTTTCAGGCGGAGCTTGAGAACCAGTTTGAGGCCTGGAAGGAGGAGTTCCTATCAAGGCATCTGGGGGGCAATGGGGCCAAGGGCGGGGCTGGGCCACAGGACACGCCTCAGGTTAGTGGAACCACCATTTGAAGATCATTTGAAGAGTTAAGTTTCATATTACATAACGGATTTGAGGAAGTAAGGTCTGGAATTTCAACGAACCCTACATATAGACATAGCAGTATGCATATTACAGATTGATTTGGAAATGGCTGACTGCTGAAATTATTTGCCAACCTTTTGCAAGACGCCAAATAATGGATTTTAATTTGCAATTTCGCATTGAATGAATTGGACTTCCCAAACTAACCATTCAGTATGCGCGCGGGCCTATTTATTTCCTAAACATTCTTCAACATATTCACCTTTGCACTAAGAAAGTGTCGTATGCTTTGTATTGGCTGCCATTTAAACGATCACCAATTAAGTCGAAATCTCTCAACAATTCAAGCAGATTTCCACACTAGTTACAGCAAATTACTCACCAATACTTTGAAACTTATTATGAGCAAAAGATTAATAATTTTACAAAAAATTATCTTATTTTAAATATTTCAAAACATTGGTGAGGAAATCTGCTCTTATTGGTGAAAGATTTCGAATTAATTGGTGATCGTTTAAATATTCCTCCTTTGTATTACCCTCGATAATTTTACGCCTCATATAAAAATTGTACTTTAAAATTAGTACCTATAGCAAATATTTGGCTTCATAAAAGTACAGCACAATTACAAAGCATTATTACGCCAGTGAGAGATAAGAACACAATAAAATTAGTAACGCGGCACTGGAACACCGCCCAAAAGAATCCAAGCCCGTTAAAATCAAGTTTAATTAAATTACATGATTCCCTAATCATGTCCTAGCGTCCTGGATAACATTGTGTTTAAAGATCGGAATTTGCAGGGACCACAAGGCCAACTTTCACATTCAAACTGGCCAAACTGTAGCTATAGTATTTATGTCACTCTTTCTCGAGTTCGTCATCAGATTTAAGTACTATCTACCTGTTAACTACAACTGTTGCCTACAAGTATCTTCATAACTACTACATTAGCAACTAGTATCAGATTGTTGATTTGTTCCCAGGCCCAGCTATGGACTATCTACTGAAGGTTGATTGATGGTTATTTTCGAGTCATCTACACATAATTTACTGTAGCACTACTATCTAGGCGTAACAAGTGTGACTCTATCGATCCAGATCCGAATTATGCAATCTGGAATGAGAACAGTTCTTTTTTGATTTAGTCAGCCCACACGAGCTATCTTCCACTATCTGTAGGTAGTAAGGTACACTACCATTATGGTCCAATCAATACCTTTATCTCCACCGAGTTCCCAGTAGTCGAGTCAGCCACAATTCTATCATATAGTCAATTGAGGTCGAAAGGGGCTTGATTTAGAGTTTGAACCCGTTTCCTAAATTTAACCAGATATCCATTTTCATTACTAAAACAGGCGGAGGAGATCCCGACTCCTGTAGCCGTAGCTGTCCGTGACGAGGAACCTAAGCCCAGGCCTGCAGCAAAAGAGAACATTGAGGACTTTGACCCGGCCACGCCCCAAATCGTCCATTCGGTCGGTGCCCGGCGGGAAAGCGCGGAATCCGCCAAGCTTAGTTCTGGACCCGTCGAAACGTCTGCCCGGTCCTCAATTTCCATTGAGTCATCTGAGGAAAGGCAAGGGAGCCTGAATGAGGACGAGACGTAAGGAGCTTGTATTTAATGCTATCTAAAAAAAACACTAATATTAAGTCCAACCGTATTAAGCATTTGAATATTCCATTTCCCAATAAATCTTTTACGACACGTAATAATGAAATAATAAAAAACGCTGATTTTCGTCCACTTTCAGGGACATGAGCGGAACTCAAGCCAGTAGCGTCCAGCGGCGGCCGAAGAGTAGCGGGACCGAGACGCCGCCGGTCTACCGGTACTCAGGGCCCCCGGCCATCCAGATGGGGACTTGGGGGGAGCGGCCGCGCGGTGCCATCTCCGTTAAGAAGGACAAGGACTACATTATGGGCGTGGGCCAGTCCGAGCCCAAATCAGCCGCAAGTATGGGCCGAGTCCATTCTTTCGACGGGAGGGCCTCGTCCTCGTCCCCAACGCCTGGGACCAATAAAGGACGGTGGCCCGGCCTCAGCCCTGGCCTCCGCGGCTCCCCGAGCCCTGATTCCAGCGTCGTCTCCAGCTGGAAGCTACGCCTTGAAGAGAGCGAGAAGGCCCGAAAGGAAGTAACCCCCGAACCTGAGCCTAAGTCCATGTCCGCCACAAGCACGCTCGAACGGCCCAACAAGACTTCCAAACCCGCCTTTTCCATATCCTCGGCCTCCAGCACGCTGGACCGGCCGGTAGGGAAAAAGGTTACGCCGATCTTCCAGTCCTCAACCTATGTGGAGTCCCGGAAGGCAGCAGTCCCGGAACCGAGCCAGGACCCCGTAGTGCTAATTCAAGAGAAGGCGGAGCCCAAGCCTAAGGCTCACCAGCAGACCGTCCACAGTGTGAACATTAGTTCCCTGGAGGACAAGAAGCGGTTCTTTCAGGGCGTGAAGCCGGCCGAGAGCCCAACCAAGGAACAGCCTCTACCCGCTGTAAATCTTAAGACTAACATTGCCACGATCCAGCGTGTCTTTGAACAGCAGCAGAAGGCTACAGGCCTCGCAAAAAGCGAGAGCTTCACTGGGAGCTACCCGAGCCGGGAATCCTCGGCCTCTCCCGCCTTCTCGACCTCTAGCTCAGGCTCTGAGAAGCGGCCCGAGTTCATTGGGTCCCTCAGTAGTTCCAACCTTATGGTCCAGCGGGTGATTGGGGGGTTCCGGCGGACGCCGTCCCCGTCAGGCGGCCAGTCCTATAGTGAGAGCTCGGATCGGTCTACGCCGTCCCCAACGGTCCCCGAGAGTAGCGGGGTTCGGATCGGCGGGAACAACAACATCAAGAACGTTGGGAACCGGGCCATTATAATTGTGGGCGGAGAGGCAGGAGAGCCGGCCAGTAATGGGTTCAAGCAGCAGCTCCGTGTCAACGGGGAGTCCTACCAACACCAGCCGTCCAAGGTCAGCATTAACGGCGGGCCATCCATGGTCATCCTCAACAATGAGAGCAACAAGGGGAGTAACTACGCCTCCATTAAGGAGACCTTCTCCGGGAAGCCCGTAATTGTTCAGGAGACAGTTAAGCTGGGCCTCGGTAAGCGGGACTCGGGAGCCCAATACGGGGCCCTAGCCTATCAGCGAGACGCAGTGGCTCAGCCGAAACAGATCCTGGTTAAGCGGGACTCAGGGTCTCAGAATGGAGTCCAAGTCCAGCAGCCGCTATTGAAGCGTGATTCAGGCCCAGCCAAAGAGGGGCTAGCCAAGCGTGATTCAGGCCCAGCCAAAGAGGCGCTAGCTAAGCGAGACTCAGGGCCACAGAATCAAAACGGGGTTCAGGTCCACCAGCCGGTTCTTAAGCGAAATTCAGGCCCTATTACCGCCGGGCCCCCTCCGCCGCCGCCCCCAATGCAAAATGACCTTATGAGTCGGAGGCCAGGGAGCCTGGGCCTGGGCCGGTCAGTTAGTAGTAGCCGGAGCTCAACTACGACCCCAACTAGTCCCGGAACCCCGGCGGGTGACCCACCAATGGCCGACATTTTTAATGTCATTAAGAATTCGGGCGGGAACTTTGGGCTTAAAAAGGTATGAAAATAACTGTTTATTAGAGTCCTTCTATTTATGTTGAATTCTATTACTAAATAGATTTGTGTAACTGACTGACTGTGTGTGACTGACTGTAACATTGCTTAATTGATTTTTAAATTATTTAAAAAAGTTAGTTTAGATTTGATGACTTCGGACTACCTATTGTATAATTTCAATGCAGTCATAATTTTCTTGATGAGTCTGATGAGTCAACGATTTAGTAATGACATTTAATGTAATAGAATTTAATTTAAAATTTATATGTTAATGGATTTCAGTGTAAATACCTATAGTAAGTGTGTGAATGACGCAATCAATTAAATAACTCTTTTCGTATTTTCAGACCAACTCAACGATGCTTTTGAAATAAAGCCCATCATCCTGACCTCTGACCTTCCGTAGTAGCTCAAGACCTGGCGAACCTCTAGTTACTAGTACTGTAATGATCATACCTGATAGTTATTCTAACAAATAAGCTTCCTAATTTACATTCCAATACAAGTGTGGCTAACTTCAAAGTGTGTCAAGGGATTTTTGTTTTCCGAAAGGTTGATTGTATGATTTAAAGGGAGAAGTTCCAGGAGGCGCCTGTAAAATCTAGAATAATTATTTCCGCCATATTATAATGATCCGTAGCCTAGTTGATTGTACTTTACAGCTGTAGCTGTATGGATTAGCTAATACTTAGTGTAAATTGTGAATACATAATCATGGAGAGCAAGTTGTGCCTGGAGTACTTTCTGAGAGTATAGTGCTGGAGAAGGGAATTGAGCGTAAAAGTAATTTAAGTGCCTGACACCCCAGACTGTTGTTGATGGCCTTAGGGGGCCGACTTAATCATTCTAATTCATGGAGTGACTCGAATACGCTTCCAACGAACGGAACCAAGGTTCCAGTATGAGTGTTTATTAGATTGATTAAAAATAGAGATTGTGGTATACATCATCCGTAGTCAATATACCTTAGGACGAGTACTGGAATCACAGAATACGTAATATCAATCTTTTACCTGCTGCTCACTTACTTACTAGTATACTAGTGGAATAATTAATTGTCATGTCGAGAACTGAGTTACGAAATATTACTTAGGACTTACGTTCTTGTGTGCCACTCAATCAAATTAATAAAGAGAATATAAGGATTTGGCTTGCACAATTAATTGCACGTAGATGTTAGCAAGTTTTCACTTGTTAGAATGCATATTTCAAAGTATTTGAACCAGGCTGTCCCAAATATACAGATTTCAATATGGATTCTGTGAACTAAAGTATTTTGTTTATAGCCCGGGGTCAGCCTACTATTTATATTGGCATTTACTAATAATTGAATTAAAGGTTACTAGCGATGTCATCATTTAATGCATGTTTGATTATTTAAAGTTAGTTTGGATTTGACAACGTCTGACTAAAACTTCGTTAAATATATAATTTCAACGCACTCCTAATTCCTTCCTAAGCAATTACAACGCGTTAACGGAATTATTTGACGAGGAAATGGATTTAGTACTTACCGAATGGAATCGCACGTAGTAGAACTCAACTTAAATCGTAACAAATGTCAATTTAAATAGAAATTGTTTAAATGACATCCATTAACTATTAAGTATTTGGACCAAGCACCAGATGACATTACAGAACACGCTACTGCTACTCAGTCAGGTAGAACTTTATAGGGATTGAGGATCCCCTTGGGGTCAAAGAGGGCCTTCAGCTGCTTCATGAGCCGGACGGACTCGGCTGACTTTGAGTAAGAAATGAAGTCCCGCTTCTTGAACCCAAGCCCATGCTCAGCACTAACGCTCCCCTTATGCCGAGCCACCCACTCGTAGACGAAGGGCTCAATTTTGGCCGTCACGGCCGGGTCATACTTTGTGCTCGTCATGTTCAAATGGATGTTTCCATCTCCTATGGAGAGAGAAAAACAACAATTACGTTTGTGCTAGGTACTCAAAACAAAATGCGTCAAAAAAAACCTTTAGTTTTGAGCTAAACTCTGTATTTTGGGGAAACACTTACCCAAATGACCGTATCCACAACATCGCACAGCATCCGAGCCCAACTGCTTCCGCATTTCTTGGACCAAGTTGTCAAAGGCCGTGAGCGGAATTGAGAGGTCATACTTGTAGACGTAGCCGTCGTACATGAGGGCCTCTGCAATTCGTTCCCGAAGAGCCCAGATTTGCTAAAATGAGAATTAATGGACTTCTGAGCGCCGAATACTGGGAGCATAAGCCTAGAGCAGACTTACAAGCATTTGATTGGAATCCGAAGCCACAGTCCCATCAGAGGCCAGACCAGCCTCCGTGACCTGCTCAAGGAAGGCACTGAGCTTCTCCTGATCATGACCCTCGTTGGAGCCCGATGTCTCAATGAGCATGTAGAAGGGGGCGGTCGGGATGAGGCCTTTTAGTTTCAGGTTCTGAACGACGCAGGTCATGGCCTCGCCATCAATGTACTCGCAGGAGGAGAGGACTTCCCCTAGCTCCTGCTTCGCCTTCCTCACTGTTTGTAAAACATTCTCAAAGTTCTGTAAGCCTAAATAGAAATTGGTTAAAGTTAAGGCCTGTATTTCGAGTTAGTTAATAAACAATTAATAATTTTACGCTTGTCGTAATATGAATTTCTCCAATGGTATTTACAGCTTTTGGACGCAAAATCTAATTTATGGCAACTTAGACAGAAATTAGCAAAATTATTATACAAATTGATGGAAATGTTTTTGGGAATGTTCATACACACTACACACAATTCAAATGCAATTTATTTGACAACATCAATTTGCACACATACATCTCAACTTTTCACTGTATTGTACTTTCAAGGTCCTTAGGCTGAATTTTATTGTGAGCTACATATATGTCCGCAAATTATTTTTGTCAAACCAATTCAAGCTTGTGTGAGTGTGCATGAACACTGCGAAAAATATTTCCACGAATTTCTAAAATAGTTCTGCTAATTTCCATGTTTCAGCTGTCCCAAATTATATTTGGCTGCCAAAAACCATATCGATCGAAAGATCGTCTTGACCCATTTACATGGCTATGCTATGACCTATGGCCGGCATACTTACCCAAAAATGCTAAATTAACTGCTTTCGGCTTCCTGGGACAGTGTAAGGCGACTTTAGTGACGAAACCTGTCAATTATACAAAATTCAAGACAGTTGCGAATAATTCGCGTATATGTTGGATAAGTTACATTACATACCAAGGGTTCCCTCAGACCCAATGAATAAGTGTTTGAGATCATAGCCTGTATTGTCTTTCTTCATCCCAGTCAAGCAGTCCATCACTGTCCCATCCGCCAGAACCTGCAAAAATAACACAATCCAAATAGTAATAAATGCTGCCCGCAAAAGGGATAGACTTTAACCCAATACACATATATAAATGAGCAAATCTAGACGTTATCCAAAGAATATGACTCAGGTCGGGAATGAAATATCAGTCGGGCATGAATCCCGGACAAACCGAGTCAAGAATTTGTGTCCAATATCTATATTCCCTCATTTCCGTATTTTGCGTTGGGCTAGAGTATGTATTATTTGGACAAGTGCTAATATTGAGTTCTGCAGTAGGCAGTACTTACTACTTCGACTCCGAGGACCGTGGAATGAAGGCTTCCATACCGGAGGAGGCGAAGGCCCCCTGCATTCGTTGACACGTTTCCCCCAATCTGACACGAGCCCTTGGCCCCCAAGTCCAACGGCATGATTAGGTCTCGCTCTAGAAGGTAGTCATTCAGGGTCTCGAGGACGCAGCCCGCCTGACAAACCAGAACGTCTATAAAATATTTAAAATGAATAGTTAAAGATGGGCATTTGAAAGTCACTATTAAAGCTTTACCTGACCATTCATCCAAACTAATGATCTGGTTCATAAGGGAAGTGGAGACAATAATTTCATCAAAGACCGGGCAACTCCCGCCTACGAGGCCTGTGTTTCCGCCCTGAGGACAGACCCCAAGTCGTTCCTCATTACAGTAGCTCAGGATCCCGCTCACTTCTTCAGTCGTCTTGGGCCTAAGGACCAGCTTACTGGCCCCTGACGGGGCAAATGTGTTTAAAAATATTTAGTACACATAGTAATAGTAATAGTTCCTGTATATTTCATATTCATATTAAACATTTAGGAAATTGAACAGCATCTCCCTATACAGAATGATCAGCTTCCGAATTACAATTCAATGCACAATTGAAATCAATTATTTTACATTTTGCTAGGCGTTTTGGCACCAAACCGAAAAGTTTATGCTCTTTTCAATGGTCCAATTTATTTTGCAATGCGGGATCCGGAGAAATCCCCTGATTTTCAACTAATTTCTCCAGAATCCAATTGTAAAATAAATTAGATCATTGGAAAGAACAAAATTCTGTTGAATAGCCAACTTTTAGCCAGTAGTACAATAATTGATAATAGTAATAGTCCTAATTCCAATTCATATTAACGTATTTCGGAACCGGATAATACACCATATGTTGTAGTATCAGTATAATGTTCATAATCCCTTACCTCTTACGATCTTAAGCCAGTCCGTATTGTGCCCTTGGAGGTCAGAGGGCTCCGTTATGACCCTTGCCTTCCCCAGTAGGCCCTCGAAGAAGGTCAAGTGCCGATCCGAGAGGGTCCCGTAGGCTCCGCGCCTCACATGGTCCTTGTAGCGGACGCTGGTCAGCTCGACCTCGACTGGCTCCTGCCCTGAAGAGAACCGGCGCACATGTTGGGGGAAAGGGAACCTCCTCAAGGCCCTTGATACCATCCTCCTGCCCAACGACATTATGACCTACACACAGAAGAGCCGGTAGCGTAAAAAATAACAGCTGGATTGGATTTTGGATTTAGCCTGAGTTCTACTTTCCGGACTCCACAACACCACACACAAGAGGAGAGCTGAAGGCCTCAACACTCACAGCGGACCTAATAACCAAACGCTTAACTAGCACCCAAGAAAGCAGAAGCACGAGGACCGGAAGTGGAAGCAATCAGCAGACACCAAGCTTGACTAGGCAGACCCGAGGCAGGAGGACTGGCGCTAGGCTAAGATTAGGACAGATAGCTAGGAAATCATTCTAAGAGCTACTAAGACCTCGAGCCGGAAGCGTTAGGAGTGAGTGGGCTCATCGGCTTTTATTGAACGAATTTGGAGGTACGTTAAGAATGGTTGGGTACTCTGGTTGAGGAATGGGTTGGGAACTCAGTCCCGTCGTCCTGGGCCCGTCCGTTTGTTGTTGGGACGGTTCTCACTTCTTCGAGGTCGCACGGCGATCCTTGCCGTCACGACGGCGGGAGCGAGAGCGCCTGGAGCGCCGACGGCGACGGTCCATTGACGCGGTCTTCGAGGACCGTCTGTCCCTATGGGAATCAGTTAAAGGCTTAGTATTGGAAACCATAACTGACTAGATTAGACTAGCGTAGGTGAAGGAATAATCCTTACTTTCCGTCCCGTCGGCGGCTCTTCCGGCTCTTCCGCCGCCGACGGCGGTCCATCGAGCTTTTGGATCGACGGTCCTTCCCGCTTGACCGCCTGCTCCTCCGGGAGCGCCGTCGCCTACGGTCTCTTGAGTCCCGACTGAGAATAAATCGTTAGGGGTTAGGATGGTGAAATGGCGGATTAATGCTGTTTTAAAGGCCGTAGCTGGGACTTTACCTATCACGGCGGGAGGCCTTGGCCTTGGACTTGGTACCAGAGCTCGCGGCTTTGGTCTCCTTGGTGGACACCTAGAGGGACAGACAAGAGGGAGTTAGGGCCTTCTTGCAAGAAGCAGATCCGGCGAAAAGGACCTTACCTCTCCCGGAGTCGACATTGCAATTCAAGTTGCCAGGTGTAGGTAAAAAAAAATGAACAAATCAACCGTCTTCGTTCGAGGACAGCGTAAAAATGAGCCCGCGTACGATCTGCACTGACCTCCTTCGCTCCGAAATGGAGCAAACATGGCGGCCGGGCCGATCGGTCTCCTTGGAAACTTGCTTGGGGGGATTCCATTTTACCCTAAAGATTCAGCCATATTAAGCCCAGGTTCCTCTTGTTAGATGACAGTTGGGTTGGGGCCTGTAGTTTTGGTGCTCGTTAAAATATACCTTTAGGCAGCTAAAAATACATTTCGGACAATATAGTTTCTGGGAGTCAAAATATAATTCGGAGCAGCTACAAGAGAGACCGTAGCAGAACTATTATAGAATTGGTAGAACTGTGTTTCGGAATGTTCATACACATACTCGCACAGATTCAAATGGAATTAATTGGACAGCATGAATTACCACACATGATATCTCACCTTTTTATTCTATTGTAAATAACTTTTTGGTCGAATTTTACAATGAGATATAATGTGGCAACTATTTCTGTCAAACCAATGCCATTCGAATTTGTGCGAATGTGTCTCTGAAGATAGGGAAATATATTTCTGCTGATGTATATCTTTCAGCTTCCCAAACCTATATTTTGCCTGCCAAAAATTTTTTAGCTGCCAAGAGCTAAATTTTAGTGGGCACAAAAATACAAATCCTAACCTAACCTATTGTCATCTAGCAAGAGTTACTTGGCTGTATCTTATACATATTAGTTAAGTTAGGCTTTGACAAGTAACTACTTTATTAAACTGTATGTTAGCTTTTCCGTTGGTTTAGTTTAAACTTGTTATGCTGGAATCAATATTTGTGGCGGTATCAATAAAATTGAAGACCTTTTAATTGGTGGTATTCTGGTGAGCAGGTCCCTCCTCATGGGCCGCCTCCCGAAGGTCCCCGTAGTACGTGATGGGCACGAGGTGAGGGTTGGTTGACTTCCGGCGCCTCTTCCGCCGCTTCACTTTATGGGCCTCGAGCCGCTTCACGGCTCCGGTAAAGGTCCAGACGCACCAGGCTTCATAGGGCCTGAGGATCCAGTAGAGGAGCCCGTACTGGAGAAAGCTGACTGGGAAGAGGCAGACGACGACGAGCCGGCCCACAGTCAGGCCCCCGATCCCAATCAGCCAGGCCAGGCACAGCTTCGAATTTTTGACGGCCGCTCCAACCAGGAGACATACTGATAGTATGCTAATCCCAGCGCAGAGCCCGACCTGAGCGATCAGGGCATTACCTATGGTCAGATAAATATATATAATAAATAAATAAACTGTCTAACTCAAAAACTTACGTAGGAGCATGAATTCGGCCGGCGAGGAAGCCTGGAAGGCTCTTGAGCCTAACGTGAAGGCGTAGGTTTGACCTTCCTTTTCCAGCCAAAATAGGAGGCCCACAAGGGATCCCGCCAGGCCAAGTGACCAGAGGATCTGGAGAAATGATGAAAAAGTGTTAATAACAATAGAATCGATAAGTAATTTGCCTAGTATAAGACTGTGGAACTCACGAGCTCAAGGACAGCCAGAAGAATGACGCCCTTCCTGAGCGTCACCTTGCAGCAGACGCAGGGATGGATATTGCTCAGGCTAACTTTCTGGATCTCCCCAATGTCGATGTCATCGGGATAAATGGTCACCCCAACAGTTTCCTCGGTGTCGATCCGAGCGAAGCCCAGCCCAGCGGCCTGACCCGGGCCCACTTCCATCAGGGCCTCTGACTCAAAGAAGCGGAGAGTCTTCTTCCGCTTGACCTGAACAGATGAGCCCGTGCTCAGGACCAGGAGCCGACCCGAAGACTCGGTGGGTTTTGAAGGGACCTCAGACTCATACAGGATCGGGTCATGATTAGGCAGAGGCGGACTTGGCCTAGGTCTTCCTGACGTACCTAATTCAATTATGCTCTTGTTCGAATCCTGGCCTGACATCCCTCCTAATTTTGAGTTTTTAGTTATATTCAATAAGGCTAATTCTAACTATTACGTAGTACACCACTAACTTACGTAATGTAAGTTAACATAAAATTTATCTGTATTGTAAATAAATAAAATAAACTTATTAAAATTA
This sequence comes from Hypogastrura burkilli, assembly GCA_034696285.1. NCBI lineage: Eukaryota > Metazoa > Arthropoda > Collembola > Poduromorpha > Hypogastruridae > Hypogastrura > Hypogastrura burkilli. The sequence goes on from JAQFZY010000222.1 coordinate 25,192, forward strand.
TTTCAATAAGTTTCTATTGGAAACTTAATCCTAATCCCAGTACAATAGCAACCGTCTGCCCAGTTTCGCACGAAATATATAAATTATAAGATTGTAAATCTTGATGTAAATCGTTAAAACGGAATTTCCTATTATTGAACCGCAACAAAACTGAATGACGAATTAGAATTTTAATTAAATCCATGCAAAATATCATATATTTATGACTCCATTACTTTACTCCTTGCTTAAGCTTGGCTCCAAAGCAGAATGTTACGCTCTTTTCAATGGATCATTTTATTTTACAATCGGATACGTACAAATGAGCTGTTAAGCTGCCACTTCAGGCTCAGCTTGAACTTCGGTCCCGGTCCCTGCTTCCGGAGCCTCTGCCGGGCCTTCTGGAGCGGGCTCGACCTGAGCCGGAAGGAAAGCTGCAACGGCCGCAGCTGTCGCCTCCTCAGTCGGCGGCTTCACAACCTTCTTCGTAACGTATCGATAGAAGTAGTTGAGCTGACAGCAGCTCCGTGGCTCGGCCGCCTTGAGCTTGAGTGCCGTTTGGAGGAGCAGTAACTCCTTGGCCCGGATCTTGGCCAGCTCAGCATCAATCTTTTCCTGGATGGCATGTCGATTAAGGAGCGGGTGCTGGAGGACGCGGATGAGGAGGGAACAGTAGTCAGCGGGGGCCCGGGCCCTCAGGCGGACCAGCCGCTGTTCCATAATGTGCATGCGCCAGAGGATCTTGTCAAAGTAGGTCTGGAACCCTTCGGACTGGGCAATGGCCTCCTCCTCAGTCGTTGGGCGGGTAGTCATGAGACCTTTGAGCAGCTTGCTCTCCTAGAATCAAGATTGGGCGGCATTTAAACAATTACTAATGACATTGAAATGCATTATCTAATATTTAAATTCAACTCTATTACAAGCGGCGTCATCACTAAAAATTGTTTTTCTCATCAAATGAGTCCATTGATAGAACATATATTTAAGCAATTCGGAATTTCTCACCAACAAATTCAAATTTCTGAGCCAGTTAGGACCTAAAATAAACCTACCCTGAGTATTTCGACTAACTGCGAGCATAATATTATAATTAAAAGAGAAAACGTGGAACACCAGCTAAGGCTAAGTGAGTGCTAATTTTTTCAGTAATAATTTTAGTATTAGTATAATAGTTAGACTATTAGCTTTTTGGCGTTTACTGTTTTTTGGGTTTTAATTACCAAAACTTCCTTCTTACTATTGTGCTCAGAATGAGTTGAAATGTAAACGTTCCTGATATGATGAGAAAAATACTACGCAATGAAATAGTAATAGATTTGATTATAAATAGAATGAATCTAATAATAGGTCATTAAGGTATTGTACCCAACGTGAAGCGTGAATCGCCGAAATAATGCTAAAAGACCAAGCCACATAAAACTCACCTCGCTATAGCAAACCGTGATGAACTTGGCCTTCCGAGCAATCCGCCGCTTGGCATCCTTCATGATCTGTCGCTTAACGGAAAGCTCCTCCTCCTTGTTCCGTGGGAGCCCGTTGACAAGGTAGGGTGAGGCAAAGTCAATCACGTCGCTCCATTTCTCGTCCTCGTTCAAGTTATCCTTTGAAAACAATGGAAAGTCAGTATGCCAGGTTAAGTGCATATTAAACTCATTAACTGATGAAGCGTTATTACTTAGATTGATACTACTTCTAATGAATATACTAATATTTAAATTGAATTCTGTTACTAGTGATTTTATAACTTATTGATTTTTTCAATTAGGTATTCAAAGAATCTAGTCTAGACTTGATCACTTCTGACTGTAACAATTGTTTTAGAAAACTCTCAACGCGTTCCTAATTTCTTCATAATCAATTACAGTACAGCGCATCAACAGACTCATTTGATTAGAAAAACCATTTTTTAGTTTAAATAGCAACACATTTCAATATAAATAGCACACACTGTTTAATAAATCCCGTACCTGATCTTTGTCTTCGTCCCTGACCGGGATCAGGCCCCTTGGCTCCAACTCGTGACCCCAATCCTCCTGTACTCGGCTCGTCACTGACTGAAAGACCTAAACAAGAATCGAAGAAGCTATATTGCTTTATGTAATGTTAGAGTGTAGCTCTTGGGCGTCATGATTAGTACCTGATCCTCTCCGCGCCGAGCCAAGTCACAGGCCCGTGTCTGATCGACTTGGAGCTGCTTGAGGACTTGGAACTTCCTATGATTGGTCAGTGGGGGAGTGAAGGGATCAACCTGTAGGATCAATATTAAAATGTCGAATTCAATGTTATATAACCAATGCAAAGTTTCATACCGAAATCCATTATCCATTTATTGGTAAACGTTAGCTCTAAACGTCTAAACCAGAATTTTTCACTCTTTCCAATCCGGCAATTTATTTACAATCGGATGTGCAGAAATGGCTGATGAATCAGAATTAAATTAGGTAGTATGTGAGAATTGAGGTTGGGAACAAGCATAGGTATTTACTTTTATAAATTAATTTAATTAACTCAATAAATTGCACCGTTGCAAGGAGCATAAAATTCTAATTTAGAGCAAAACCTTTCAAAAAAAAATACAGAATCGGATTTTAATACGATGCTTTACATTGTTTCAATTCGACTTCCTCAACTAACCAGTCAGCATGCATACTAATCAATTTCCTAAACAATCGCCTAAACAACAAAACAAACAAAACATATACAAGAACTCCGAATTGGAAAGAACATGTCATACGCGAAACTCAATGCTCTCCTCCGGCTTGAAGTCAATTGCATCCTTCTTGAACCCCTTCATGCCCTTGTAGAAGTCCAGCGTGCAGCGCGTGAAGTTCTCTTCCCCATAGTGATAGAAGATCCGGAACTTCCCGTCCTCAATCAGCATGTGCTTCTCGAAAATGTCATCGTTGGCCTCCTTGGCCGGGTTCCTATGGTACTTCTCTACTATGCCCTGATAAAATTGTCAGATGCACAACTCCAAACCTAATATTATTAGAGTGCTATGCACTCATTATATTGGAATCTGTTACTATTTAAGTTGAATTTCCGTCACTTTCCATTGCACTGATTTTGCAATTACTTAAAAAAGTAAGTTTGGATTGGGGAACTTCTAACTGTAACACTTGTTCCAACTTACTTCCAATGCATTCATAATTCCTTCCAAACCAATTACAGAGCATCAATGCGTGGACTTAGTTGACGAGGAAAAACGATTTAGCGATGAAATGGCAATTCATAGGATTGAATTTGACCACATAGTAACAAAATTTAATATAGCAGCAACCTAATGATCCATAAACCTTACCTTGATCTTCCGCTTGGCTCGATTCTGAGCATGGTCCCCTTTGGCATACTCCATGAGGACTTGGGTCTTGGACTTGTTCTCACTCGGCTCCGGCAGCGTGGCACAGAGGACGCCCCCAAAGGCCGTGAATCGGTAGTAGAGGAAGTCGGACCGGTTCTCGAAGTGTTCCACGAGCCCGTGCTTGACGACCTGCCGATGATAGGCTCCCTCGCTGTGCCAGCTAGAGTAGTAGTAGAGGTGTCGGGGGTAGTGAGCTTTGTTCTTCCCGGATACGTGCACATGCTCTGGAAGATGGGGGATAGGGTGGGGGTCAAAGGTTAATAGTTAGCAGAATGGTTACTGACTGTGTAATGGCTGTTCCTCTTTCTACTCTACCTTTCAGAGCATCCTTCCGCCCCTTATCGAAATATTCATGGACCATCCGCCCTTTCTTGATCCATTTCCTAACATTTTCCATTTTAGAATTAGTTCCGCGCATCCCATTGTAAAATAAATTGGATCATTGACAAGAGCATAAAATACTGGTCTAGAGCAAACCTCCGGTTCAATTTGTCAACCCGGTTCGAGAACCGCTCTTCAATCCAGAGCAAGTTCTTGGTCTTCCGGGACTTCCCATTGAACTTGATCACTTTCTTGATGAGGCCGTCGGGGTTGACGTAGGGCGTTGCGACCTCAACCATCGCGTCACTAAACTCAAAGCTCTTCTTACCGCTCGGATACTTGAGCTTGTAGTCTGTGATTGGAAGGATATGCATTTAGTTTTGCAAGGACTTATTTATTATTAGAATGCTACTATTTTTAAATTGAAATATATTGCTATTTAAGTATTTAAATTGAATTACGAAACTTGTGATTTCGTAACTTAATTGCTTTTTCTATTATTTAAAGAACTTAGTTTAGATCTGAAAATTTCTGAATTACAGCACATTAACGGACTCATTTGACGAGAAGAAAGGATTTGGTAAATGAAATCACATGTAATGTAATTAAAAATAAAAAGTGACACATTTCAAAAAAGCAAAAAGCAATATTTGAAATATTTAACTCCGACCAACCTTCCGCCGAAATATGTATTTCCGGAACCCAGGACACGGGCATGTCCAAGTACATTTCGGGGATAGGAGCCTCTTCTTCTTCCTCGTCCCCGAAACTGCTGGCCGCCGCAGCCTCTTCCACTGTCTTCTTGACCTTTCGTTTGGGCTCCCAGAGGAGCTTCGCCCACTTCGTAGGGTCCTCAAGGTCATAGCTCAGGTCCTGTTGTAGAAAGAGTCATAGAAATAATTAAGTACTATTTATAGTGAAACTTCTGTTTAAACTGAATTCTAAATTGCATGTGATTTCATTATTAAATAGTTTCTTCTCATGAAATGAGTCCGTTGACGTTGATGCGCTGGACTTGATTGGGAAGGAATTATAATGCATTGACAGTATGTAAAACAGGTGTTACAGTCAGAAGTTCTCAAATCCGAACTAGCTTCCTTAATAATTTAAACATTAATTAAGTAATGAAATCGCAAATGATATAATCCAATTTAAATAGTAATCAATTTTAGTATAAATATAGTAGAAGTCTAATATTAAGTGATTGATAATTGATATGATAATCTGTAAAACTAATACGACGGCTCTTACTCCACATCCAATAGAAGTCTCACAGGGCTGAACGTTGACATAGAAGTTCTTATGATTGAAGACGGACTCGATCCCGTGGAAGTTGGGGTCAGAGACTTCCTTAACTGTCCCTGTGAAGGGTTCCAGGAAGAAGGGAGTCTCCACGCCGCGAGCTCCAGGCATAATGAGGATCCAGGCATGGGTCCGGTAGCCTCGCAAGGGGTCAGGAGTCGGCGGCTTTATGTTCCTCTGAAATTAGGGTCAAGGTCCAAAACAAGGGTCAGCCTGGCCAATCAATCCAGAATACAAAAATACATATATAACTTACCAAATACTCCTGATAGGCCGCCTCCCGCTCGATCTCCTCGGCTGCCTCTCGCTTCTTATCCTCCCGCTCCTGCATCGCTTCCTCGTACTTGCTGTTAAAGACTTTCTTGGTCCGGAGGCGGTACTTTGTGGGGGAGACGGGTCGGATAGCATTCTGTTCTCGGGTCAGATCGTCTTCATCATCCTCCTCTCCCTCATTACCGTCACTCTCCTTTGGCTTCTCAACTTTGGCCTATAACCCCGAAATCAAACATCGAGCGGATTAGGAATTCTATACGATTTCATGGTTTAAGGTCACATTTACAAACTTTAAAACAAGTTTGAAGATCAAATTATAAGAGGAACAGGAACTGGAACGAACGAAAAATAATCTAACTTAATGTAGTCAAGTCTAACCTATAAGCTAGCGGCTCGCGTAATTAAATTAAGCACAGTTAACCCTAACCTAAGTTGATCTAATTTCGCATAGTAAACCAAACCAAACCTAACTAAGCATAATCAACATCAACACTAACGCAACACAGCCCAACCTCGTCTAACTTAACATAGCCAAACCTAACTTAATATGGACGAACCTAATCTAACCTAACTTCACATGGGCAAAGCTAACCTAACTTAACATGGACAAAGCTCACCTAACTTGGACAAACATGGACAAACGTAAACCTAACTTATCATGGACAAACCTAACCTAACTTAACATGGACAAACCTAACCTAACTTAACATAGACAAACGTAAACCTAACTTAGCATGGACAAACCTAACCTAACTTAACATTAGGCAAAAGCATTAGGTAACTTAACACAGATAAACCTAACTTAACTTGGAGTTCTAAAATGTGACCATATGCCGATAGGGATGCCGGGAACTGGACTTAACTTGGACATAGACAAACGTAAACCTAACTTAGCATGGACAAACCTAACCTAACTTAACATTAGGCAAAAGCATTAGGTAACTTAACACAGATAAACCTAACTTAACTTGGAGTTCTAAAATGTGACCATATGCCGATAGGGATGCCGGGAACTGGACTTAACTTGGACATAGACAAACGTAAACCTAACTTAGCATGGACAAACCTAACCTAACTTAACATTAGGCAAAAGTATTAGGTAACTTAACACAGATAAACCTAACTTAACTTGGAGTTCTAAAATGTGACCATATGCCGATAGGGATGCCGATAAGCAATTAGCACATAAATGGATACGAATTTATTACATACGCTTTCTTTGAAATGGTCCAGCGGCTCCTCGAACGTGTCCTCATAGACTTCCTGCGTACAGAGCGTGGTCATCTGGGCACTAGCATAGCCGTCCACGACGTAGGCCTTGTAGCCAGCCCCCAGGAGCGTCGAGCCCATGATGATGGAATGCTCGTAGGCATTTGCTTTTCGGTCCTTGAACACACTGAAGTGGGATCGGACGGCCTTGGGCTACAAAACACCGTGGAAGACCGGATTTAGTGAGCTTATAAAAGTATCATTTTAACATTCAACGGCTGCTTACGACGTCAGTGGCGGGTTCCTGGAAGTCCGGAGCCAGGAAGTCCTTGAAGAACGTCCCGCAGGACTCCGCCTCAAAGAACTCTCTCCGACCTAGGAGCCGGGGCTTCAAGTACGTTGGAAACAACTTCTGAACCCCACACTCGTTCTTGGGAGCAACCATAAGGGGCCGGCGCTCGGGGAACTGGAACAGGAACTGCTTTCGAAAGTTTTCGGCGTGCCAGAGAACGGCCTTCTCCTTTGGCGTACAGTGGATGAAACTGGGAGGATACTTGACCCGCCTGCAGCAGAAAACAAGGTCACACACATTTTGGTAATCAACTCAATATCGATATTGTTCAGGGATCAGGGACAAAACCTATCGCGATTTCTATTTAACGATTATGGATCGCGAAACAATTATTTAATGGATAGGCTGGTACAATTAAATTCTCCCGCCTTTCCGGTACCTATGTTATTCTAATTCATTTCGGAAGTTTGACCTTCGAACGATTAAACCATTAAAACATTGAATGCAGATTTTCGAATCGTCGTAACTTCGACAAGTAGAATATATCAATCAAATGTCGAATTTTGTCTCGATCTCGAATATATCCAGTGTCGAATTTTCTCTCGATCTCGAATGTATCCAATGTTGAATTTTGTCTCGATCTCGAATATATCCAAATGTCGAACACAAAATTAGCCACTTTCGGTAAAAGTTTTCAGATTAGATAGAGTCAAATTATTCGGTAGATGTTATACATATATGACATATACATATCATGTGATTTCGACATTCGATACATGTGATTTCGACATTTGCTAGCTAATTTTGATATTTGCTTCTGAGACAGGTGATTTCGACATTTGATACAACATCCAAGCGATTCCGAACAACTGGTATTCAAGCGTGTCGACATTCGAAATCAGTCCGACATGTTCGACTCAGGATCGGTGATAGGAACTCACACGGGATCAGTACTGTACTCGTCCTCATTGAAGCCCGGCATGTCCTCGGGCCAGACCAACTTGACCTTACTCAGCATGTTGACGAGGTTCTGGACGTTGTCAAAGTCGAGGACCGAGTTCCGCTTGACCTGGAACTTCCTGGCCTCCGGCTCGGGCTCTTCAGGGACCAGCTCCTCCATTTCCGCCTCCTCTTCCTCTTCCTCTTCCTCTTGACCTTCGGCCTCTTCCTCCTCATCCTCCTCCTCACCCTCGGTGGCAAAGTCGTCGTCGGCCTCCTCCTGGAGCTCCATCAGGAGATTGTCCTCCGACGCCACATCGTACTTGAACTCTGACTCCGCCGCCGGCAGGATCTCAATCGTGGAGTTGGGCTCACCCCAATCCATGTCTAACTCTTTCGGCAGACGCCTAAGCTAGTCGAATCTACGCCAAAAATTCTGAGAGTTCTACTACAAGCAGTTGAACCACTGTTTCCGGACACTGGAGCCACTGTTTGATCAATACAGCAGGGATCCCATGCCTTGCCATCCAGCTTCTAACTCCCAGGTACCTGTCGGGTCTTACGCGTATGTATGCTATGAGATTATAAACAAGGTAGGATCACATTGGCGTTGGCAACTAGCAACAACAAACAACATGAAATTAGACGTCGTACCTGTTAGCAGTTGTATGCTTAGAGTCAAGCTTAGAGTATTAAGACCTGTAGGCTCGGCTCAGAGGTTAAAATACTCAGAAGTTTAAGTTGTAAGCTTTTAAGTTACCTACTCAAATGTCTACATATGTGTATGGTAATGATAATACTATAATACGTATATTATCCATTTCATTTGTATTGCGATCTCTAACGTCAGGTAACATTTTCACTTTTATGTGTAAGTGTATACTCTTATCTTTTTCACAGGTAGGGACTATATGACCTGGTGTCTTGGGCATGTCAACCTGGATTAGTTTAAATCCGTCCTACAAGAAATAGATGTTACTTTTCTAAACGTTATATTTTTCTCCACACAACCTATTTTTATTTGGAGCAATAATTAGGTAGGTCTTTAAAAAGTGTCCCTTTATGTCTAGGCCTCTGGCCATCATCACCCATCGGAACCGATTAGGCCTCCCCATTACGTAATAGCCTGGGAAAAGTGTCCCACTTAGGACTTAGGCCCCTGCCGGGCTCCCTCCAGCCCGCCCATTGTCCTCCCTCGAGTGTTACAAACCATGTAATTGTATCAAAGAGTCAATGATGCGTGTGTTTTGGAACGGGTATGTCACTTAATCATTATGGTTTTCCGTTCCGGAGGTAGAGCCAGCAGAACCTTATGCTGAGCCCCCCTCCAAATTGGCCGGGTATTAGTTTAGGGAACCCTGGGAACCCAGCCTCAAAGGGACCCTGCCTACTACGAGACGGAGTCAGCCCATTCTGCGTCAACCGGATAATTGAGCCTTTTATTCAGAGTGTAAATATGGGTGCCGGGAGAGGGTGAACCTAATCCAGGCCGGGGTCCCGCATATACATAATTTCCCAGGTCCCTTCTTCCCATACGCCTAGGAGCTTATTATTTCCCTACTTTGTGGGCAATGAATAAATTCAAATTCGGAGAGCTTAGAATCAGAGCTCCCTCCATACATGACTTAGCCGGCAATGAATTTTTAATCAGTCAATGTACTGCAGTATTTTATAGCCTTCCTTATGAATTGAATGGATTTAAGACTGACTAGCCTTGTACACTTTGAAATGGGTTAAAGATTAGTTTTCCCATTTAAAAAAAATACGTATAGCCTCAGCCAGTAATTTTGCAATAACAAGGAGCAAGGATAAGGTCTGGTAATATCTAATGGCTGCCATTTAAACTAAAACCAATTAATTCGAAATCTCTCACCAATTAAAGCAGATTTCCTCACCAATTACAGAAAATGACTCACCAATCATTTGAAACTTACACTGAGCAGAAGCTTATCAATTTCACAATAATTCACTGAATTAGGTACTATTCTTTTATTTGGATATTTCAAAACATTGGGTGAGGAATTCTGCACTAATTGGCGGGAGATTTCGAATTACTTCCTGCTCGTTAAAATATTCCTCATAACTAATCACATTTTTGATGAATAACTTTGACGTTTAAAGTAGTTCTAGGTTCTAGGTCATACCTGGATTTTGCCCACTCTGAGTCCGGAATTGACGTAGGACCCAAGACCCAACCCCACAGTTCTAATATTGAGCATCATTGTATAGACGCCACACATAAGGACAAAGGCCCCCTCCCTGTCAGAGCCAGACCACAAGACTCCTCGGCTCATTGAGCCTGAAGGAGCTCTCCATACCCAAATAGAACGAATTCAAAGGTCCGTCCTTTCCATGCAGAGTGAGTAGAATACGGCGCACGGCCCCCGCCCGCCAATCCCGACTGGAGGCTGAAGGAGTCATCCCGAGGACTGGAAATTGTGGAGGATAAAGGGAGCGTGTCTGGGAATTAGTAAGCCGCACAGCAAGTATTTACAAACAGGCCACAAGCCGTGAAATCTTCATTGAGGAGGGCTCCGTGACAGGCGGGGGGACGGGGAACAGCTTGTTCCGGGGTCGCGTGCCGGCATTTGGCCCAGGCCCCGAGATTACAGTGCGGCCTGTTAACAGTTTAACTCATTCACTTTCCCCTGTCAATGGCCTACGCTACATCTATAAAGGGGACTGGAAAGGGAGAAGGGCCAAGAGCCCTTCAGAGGGACCCGCCTCATTATCTCTGTACTACGGGCAAAGCAAAGGCTTGGATTTTTAGTGCCGGAAAATAACTTTTGGCAAAATAACCATAATATTCAGCAGAATCAGATATTTTTTCCTGTATTAAAAAAACAAAACCTAACTTAATATAGTGCGCAGTAATCTAGTATCTAACCAAACCAAATTCAAATTGGTTCACGGACCCGCTTAGATTTTGAATTTTTGAGGTAAACTTCTAATTTAAGAGAAATCCCAATTAACTGCGGATCCCTCTTAAACGATTTGTTCTGTATTCAAAATCTTTGTACATTATCATATATTAACGAAGAATATTGAAACGATCACCAATTAATTCGAAATCTCTCACCTGTAGCCTTACACAATACTTAACTATTTATACAAAACATTAAACTGCGGCTCCACAATTGCTAATATTAGCGGTTTACATCCTAGGCTCTGCACGCACACACAACTAAATAAATCAGACAATTTCCGGCTCATATCTCCGCAGAACGTTGAATTCTTGGATAATATGCCTGTTCAAGTCCTGAACTCTCTCCTGTGTCGGTAGAATGGTTTGATCCACCGTTGTGACCATCCTCAGAGCTCCATTGTTTGAAGAAATTGCGATTGTTATGCCTGTAGAGTAATAAGACAATTTAGAGCCACTTCGAGTTGGTAATGGATTTCTTTGAAAACAAATACAGCCTTTACATGTTCGTGACTTTGCAATAATTGTTATACAACTCAAAAGCAATAGATATTTAAAGGAGACGAAAAATAAGGGTAGTAATATATATATTCGATAAACGTTCTTCTTTTGTAATGAATGTGATCATATGATGATATGATTATATGTAGAACACGCACAACTTTAGAATGTCGAGCAACGATGAACTTACCCGTTAGGCCTGGCATTGTGCCGCCTCCGAAACCGCTGTCAATGCATGGGGCGTCCTGGTACGAGAATTCTTCCGTTCCTGGTATGTTCGATATCATTCCCGTCGTGTAGTAATTCTTCCCGAGGATCCTCGTTAGCGGACGAACCAAACCGCCTACGAGAGCGGTGAAGACTCCGTAGACAATTGGCATGGCGCTAGTCTGTAGTTTCTTTATATCCACTCCTGTCAGTCGGAGCCGCTCATGAGGATCCGACGTCCCAGTCGGCAGCTTGATAAAGGCTACAGTACTATAGGTCAAAACAAAGTATACATAATGTTGATTGGTAGATAATTTGGATCTTCCGGAAAAGTTGATATACATACAAAAGGAGCGCCTACGTACAAGTGATTCCGCAACTTATCGGGATGACCCTGACGTGGGAAAGGAGCCGAAAGGTGCATCTTCCTCGGCACGGCCTCCCCATACTTGATTAGCAAGTTCCGAATGCCGCCCGCAAGGGCCGCATGAATCACAGCATTGAAACTCGTCTTGTACCGGTCCTTCAGCTCCTTCACCAGCGTGACGGGGACAGGCTCAGAGATCCCAACCCTGTACTTTCCAGACAGGTCCCGCCTATGCCAAGGGTTCGAGTCCCACCAATCAAATCCCTCCGTGAACTGATCCGCCCAGTCGAACGGGGCCTTTAGCAAGGCGGCGACCCTGAAGAGGACCCCCATGACCCAGCCCCTTCGCGGCCCCGACCCCGGGCCTCGGAACTTCATCCCTGGAAACAGCCTGACCAGGAACTTGAGGATCGAGTATCCGTCAGCCAGGGAATGATGGAACCGAATCACGATCAAGCTCCTCCCTCCTGTTGAGCCGTACTTTTGAAAGAGCGTGATGTCCCATGGGCTCCGGTCCTTTGGGAACGGGACCTCTAGGCCGTCAGCATAGAGTTCCTCCAGCTCAGCCTCGGCCAGCCTCACCTCCGGACCCATGACCTTGACGTGGTGGCCGAGGTCAAAGTCCGGGAGGTGTCCCCAGAACGGGACCCCGAGCCAGTAGCGTATGGACTGGCGGAGCTCAGGGTAGACCAGGGACCCGTCCTCCCTCCGGAGCTCGACAAGGTTGGACAGAACGTCCCTTCTGAGCTGGTCCGGGTCCAGGGCTCCCTTGAAGACCATGTGGCCGAGGAGAGTTGCACTGGGCTCCCCATGCGGGTCATCTGCCATGAACACGGCGGAAGGGGCAGTGGCCAGTTTTACGAGGTCCGGCCGAAGGGCCTTTCCGAAGAAGGGAAGGGCCCAGCGGAAGAGGTAGAGGGGGAGTCCAAGGGTCACGAAGAGGGGACCCAGGACTATAACGGACAGGGCTAGGACCAAGACTGTTACCTTGGTCAGGAGCCTACGGCTCAGGCTAAAGCTTTCTTGGCCTCTATGGGGCCCCATTTGAGTCAGGCACGTCTAAGCGTGGCTTGGCGAAAACTGAGCGGAAAGATCTCATAGGCATCAATCTCAAGCTCGCAAAACCATGATCACGGGTCGAACCTTGTCGGCTTGGTGAAGGTGAAAAACATAAGTAATATGTATTATCTAACATTATTGTTAGGATTAGGCAAGGCAGGTAAATGGGATGAAAACAAGCTATTATAGAAAAGGGTGGTGTATCTACAGTCTACAGCCCTGACCTTATGATGCCTTGAATGCTAGAAAAACTAGCTTAGTAGACTGAGGTCCAATTCCAATTAGTAGTACGAATATCCGTACGACGTGTTACTCGGAAACAGATTCTAATAATGCATCTGCAATAATGCATACCATGTGTTATATGTAGGTAGTTATAAAATACAGATTGCATTATTCGTTTTTCCGTCTGATATTAATCTGCCTCAGAAATGGGAGACCTTGATGAAGACATGCTCCTTTGCGAAGTACCAATACCCATTCACACATTCAATGGACTATTATATAAAAAGCCAACAAGCCCGCGCTAACGCGGAACGACTAACTACGTCGTCTAATTATTTCTAGGGTGCATGGACCACCATCACCAAC
>JAQFZY010000223.1:0-38479 GCA_034696285.1 Hypogastrura burkilli
ATAATAGGGAGACTATCTTGATAATACATAAGTTCGTTCTACTCTAGTTCTGTTTATATTCAGACTTAATTTAAAGCCTTGTACTAGCCTCCTCCGATCAAGGTCAGCTCTACTTTATGTGAGAATATACATATATTATTTAGTAGTGTGATCCAATATGCAACACACTTTATTTTGAAGTAACTTGTTTTTATGCACTATTAAAACTAATGCTGACATAATCAAGTCCGGGCCCCGTTGGGGCCGGGCCTGGTGTGGCTCACCACCTGGCACCAGTGTTGGTACGCTACTGGTTTCAGTGGTTCTTGAATTAGGTCTGACATTTCTTCAAATCGCAGCAAGCTACACTGACCACTCCTAGGTGAACAGAATGTCATAGCTCCGCCAAGATTCTGCGGTTATAAAGAGGTTGGTAAGACCTTTCGAAGTACACCTCACTTGAAAAAAAAATACGTTGGGAATACGAGTAGATCTTGATCCTGGCCCGGAAGGAGGTCACATCGGGTCAAATTCGATACGGAGTTAAGATAAAGTACGGTGGTGGGGTGGACGAATGTCCGAGCACGTTTTATAAGGCGATCATGATAATATTAGGATATTTCATAGTGTTATCTTTATTTTAAAACTGCCTACGTAATATAAGCGGTAATAACTTTACTCAAACTTATTTCAGGACAATGAACTCAACGGAAGTCAACAATGGCGTAATCAATGGCGATCTTACTAAAATGTGGGTCTCTTAACCCAAAGTGCAATTGAGTCTGGCTTCTTATTTTTTTTTTACTCATTTCTTGGACATACCTACACTGTTTCAGCCCAACAAATTCATCCCAAGTTGGAAAAGCATCAAATACAACTACTGAACTCATTGCCAACAGTACAAGAGCAGTAAACGAAGTCATTACGTGAGTTTGCCTGAATATTTGCCTCTGGCTATTATGTGTACAAATAATTTTAAACACAGATTTAACAACCATACAACCAACAATAACACAAGTCACAGATGCAGATGGTATGCTAGAGTATACTTTACATTACGTATGGTTCAATGACCGAATACTGCATGGCTGTCACGTTTCAATTCGAGGCGGGAATTTTATTTCTGACTACAAAGAACTACAAGGATGAAAGTAAACAAGTCGGTTCGAGTGTAAACAAAAAGTGTCCGCTCTATATTAAGCCCCGGCCCCAGCTAGCTGATTTAAAACTCTGTGGCTACCCAATTTCTTTTAAGCCAGCTACCCCGATTTTTTGAAGCCGGATACCCCTTTTTTTTATGTCGGCTACCCCGATTTTTTAAGCCGGCTACCCCGTTTTTTATAAGTCGGCTACCACGATTTGTTTTAAAGCCGGCTACCCCGATTCGTTTTAAGCCGGCTACCTTGATTCGTTTTAAGCCGGCTACCCCGTTTTTTTAAGCCGGCTAACTAGGTTTTTTAAAGCCGACTACCTCGATTTTTTAAAAGTCGGCTATCGGGATTTTTTCCGGAGTCATGGCCTGAAATTTTTACCGGGGTGGCGACATCCGGTTCTTCAATCGCTGCTTGGATCTGTCTGGGACACCCTGAGTCGGTCAGAGTGTTATGAATACGGGTTTCGGGTACTATTTTGGTGGTACGCCTTCATTATGTCGAACTCCCGAATGTCGAACTGTCACTTCGTCGAACTCACTACGTCGAAAGTTTTCAATGTTGAATCGTTTGAATGTCGAAAAGTTTGAATATCGAATCGCTTGAATGTCGAAAAGTTCGAATGTCGAATCGTTTTAATGTCGAAAGGTTTGCATGTAGAATCATTTAAATAGCAGGTTAGCTTAGGTTAGCGGTTAGGTTAGTTAGGGTTAGGCTAAGTTAGGATAGGTTAGGTTATATAAGTTAGGTTAAGTCAGGTTAGGTTAGGTTATATAAGTTAGGTTAAGTCAGGTTAGGTTAGTTAGGTTAGGTTTAGATACAATTCGACATTCAAAGTTTTCGACATTAAAATAATTCGACATTCAAACCTTTCGACATTCGAACGCAACGACATTCAAACCTTTCGACATTCGAACGCAACGACATTCAATTCTTTCGACATTTAAACAATTCGAAGTTCAAACCATTCGACACAGTGAGTTCGGCGAAGTGACAATTCGACATTTTACAGTTCGACATAATGACAACCATTCTATTTTGGTATTTCCTGATACCCTCTGGAGAAACCTCCAGAGGGAATCCGTTCGGAAAAGCATTGGAATGTAAGGTTTTGTCATGTATATATGGTGCGCCGTAGGCGCGAAGACATTTTTTCATGTATTGTTAGCTCTATAATGATAATGATTCCCACCCCCGTTTAAAGCGAGCAGTTGGCTTTTTCAGCCATTTATTTCTGAGGCCAATTTTAACCGCGGTCTACCGACCCCGATTTTTGACCGGGGTGGGTACATGGATTAACATATGCCCCGTCCATGTATGTTTTGTAGAGAAGATAACTCTACTGGAGAAGACGGAGTTTCACGGAACAGGTCGGATGCTGAGGAGAGGACCCAACGATTCAAAGTGGTCGAGATTATTAATCATCCATTTTTCACGCAAGCGTAAGTTCATAGTACTAGACCTTACGTCTTACTAATTGTTTGCCTATTGTAATTTACTATTTTGCACCCCTAATCAGGTACGACTTTGATGCCGCTTTAATTCGACTGGACAGGGCGATAGAACTAAGTCGCCCTGACCCCGACTCTCCGTCATCACTTTGTTTGCCAGACTTTGACTACGAAAATACGTTCGAGAACCAAATACCATTCGTTGTTGGGGTGTGTAATTAATGGCATGGGCACACGCTAAGGAGTTTTCTTATCTAAACTGTCCTTCCAATTTCTCATCAGTGGGGCCTGGTTAATGAGGAAGCCAATTACACTACCGGAATTTTGAAAAAGCTTGAAGTCCCTGTTATTCCGTTGGCAAAGTGTCAGAATTGGACTGATTACGAGCTAACGGAGAGAATGCTGTGTGCCGGGAAAGTTTAGCCAATACTCTGCCAAAATTATTTGCGAAACAATTTACTACCCGCTTCCCAAACTTCTGCAACGTTCTTTTTTAACGTTTTCTGGCCTCCTTTTTTTTGACAAAAATTCAAAATTTAACCTTCTTCCAAAACAAACCGTCCTCCAGCTGTCGCGCTCATGTGATGCTAAGCCCGTTTTTAATAAGATTTTTTTGAATTTACGATACAGTTATGAAGAAGGAGGAAAAGACGCATGCACGGGGGACTCGGGTACGATTATTAGGGAGCTACTCTTCAGCCGGATTGCTTGGATTAGCTAAAGACCAAATGAAAGTGAATGGCAGTGCAGGACTGGTTAGTACTAACGGCCGGGGCAGTGGGCGAAATCAGGTGGTTTTTTAATAATAATACGATATAGTGGCCCCGGCCGTTTCTACTAACACTACTAACCAACCCTTCGCTGCCATTCCCTTTCATCTTGCCTAGAAATGATTGAAGCAAACCAACTGGAGATTACATATTGTCACTGGAGGTCTAAGGTAGGCAGTTTTTTCTTCTCCGTTGCACTCATTTTAGGTGACGAGTTGGCCGTCAGAGCAGTGGCGTAACTAGGACTTTGGCGCCCCTATGCAAAATTTAGTACGACGCCCATTATATAAAATAAACGTTATAACACCTACTACTCACAGAGTACTGATTTAACATTTTTTTCCCCGATTTTGAACGTCATTGTTAGATGACAATTTGAAACAGTTCAATGGATAATCAAAATGGTCGCCTTCTAGCTTTAATCTTAGTAAAATCAGTAATAAGAGTTTGGATATCCAGTTCATTGCCTCTGGAGCTTTCTATGTTCAAGATAGCAATGGCCTTAAGACGTTCCTGACTCATTGTGTTCCTAAGATAATTCTTTCATAAGCTTGAGTTTTGAAAAACTTCGTGTTTTGACAGGAACGGTAAGAAATAGCTGACAGGCAACGAATACGTCTGGGAACGAATCCAGTAGGTCGAATTTTACAAGAAGATTAGCAACATTGAGAACCGTTGTTAATTTCTCGAGATCCGGCTTCATTGCCAATATGAACGATGTCAATTGTCCTGGAAGTTCACGGCTAATTTCATCATATTTTTGGATAAAATCCATACAACAAATTATAAGCTCCTTTTCTAAAAGTTTGGTCATAGTTTTTGACATAAGAAAGTCAAAGGTTTCACACACGTCTTTAAGGCGAATGAAACGAGAGTTCATTTCTGACAATACTTGGTCCATGATAGGTAGAAAAATCTGGTACCTGAAGGCAAGTTTAGGGTCAGTCTTTATTCCCTGATCTGACGATATGTCATCAAAGAGTCGCTTTCGAATAGAAAATATTTTACTCTTCATGCTCCTATCAATACCCCACTTATTCGCAATTTCACTTGCTTCAGAATACATATCCTGGAATCCATCTCTAAGCTTTCGAAGTACATCTAAGCTACGATACTTAAGGCAAACAGACGCATCCATTTCGACATTCTCAATCTTTTTGGAAGTCAATTTAAGAGGTCTTAGAATCCGCTCCCAAAATACAAGCATTAAAATATAGTCGAATCCTTCCATCATTTTTCTGATTCCAACAGCAGTGTTAACTTCGTCTAATTGTTTCGATTCAAGAATTATTTTTGACAGTGATTTCATGATTTCAGTGTATCGTAACTTGAGTGCAAATACAGCATTATGTTTCACTCCCCAGCGCGTGTCGGACAACTTTTTAAAAGTAACCTTTTGAATGTGCCTTTTTTGTAAATGCTGTGCCAATGGCAGCTTCTTTTACTACTCCGGTCAGAAGGCTCCATCGCAGTGTACTTCCCGAGAAAACTCCAAAAATCATATTTAAAGCATCAAAGAAATCACTTGCTTTTGTACTACATTTTACTCCATCTGATATAACTAAATTCAGGTTATGCGCGGCACAGTGCACATAAATCGCTTTTGGATTTCGGTTCAGGAATCGAGTTTGGAGTCCAGTTAAGCGTCCCAGTATTTGCCCCATCATTTCCCTGACCTTGACAATTCTCTAATGGGATTTGCAGGATTTTGAGTTGTTCAGGATCTTCATAGCCAGAAGCCCCGTGGCTTTCGAGATCAAAGAAGCCGAAGAAACTCTCCCGAATGAAGACACGTTTCTCTTGTTCCAAAATTGTACAATATCGTAAAATCAAACTTACTTGGTCAATCTTATGTCTTGGGTTGAATCTAATTATTGAATATAATTTAGATCTGCTTTTTTCAGTGCTAAGCAAGGTCAATGTTTTGGACGAAAGGAGTTTTATAATTTCGTTTTGAACGTATGGGCTCAGATATTTGATTCTATGTTGTTCGCTTTCCAACAAATTGTTTTGAACCAGATCAAATTCTGCTACAAGCCGAACTGTTCTTAAGAAGTTTCCAAGATTTTTTGCATAAAGTTTTTCATCATGGCCTCGTAAAGCTGTATTTCCAGCACACCGTGAAAGAATTATTCTGATAATCCGCTTAGAAATCTGCCTCCAACACTTGTCTTAGGTTTCAATATTGAGTTCCAACATCATATCGATTGTCTTATTTTCTTTCCAGTATTCCATTGTAACCGTAGCGGGAATGTTAACTTCGGATTTAGAGTGAGGAGCAATTTTTTGCTGAGAGTGGCAGCCACGTGTTTATACCTGTTATCGATTCCTTCCGGAATTTTGGGTTTTTTCTATCAGCAAAATCCAACAAACGTGACAGTATGCATGGTCGAGCCGTTCAGAATACGCAAGCCATGTTCGATTGACCGAAAAACCATGCGTATTCGAAGAAGTGTAGTACGACACAGAGAATTTCCTACCATTAGTTTCTGTATAGCCTCTCAATGGCGGCCAAGTTTGCCACAGAGTCTGTCTCATTATTTAACTCGTCGGTCACCACTGACGATTCCACATTTGCGATATCCAAAGCCGTTCCACGTGAAGCATTATTTCTTTGTCTATCGAAAATCGCAATCTTGTTGCCCGGGACAATATTTGACGCTTGAAGTTCAGCGCGAATATATAGACAGATTTATAAAAACACGATTAGTAAATTATTCAATTAAAAAATAATCTTAACATGGAATAAGAACTATAATGCGTGTAGACATGAGCATTCAGTTTAATCACAACGCTGATCGGCATGGGATGAATCGAAATTAAATTATTTTCAATTAACTTACCACTTGAATTGGAACAATTGTCAAAGGTTACGTTGGAGTTATCCGCTTCCATATACGTCAAAGTAGTGACTAGGTTATTATTGGGATAATTAAATGAAACGGGTGCATCTATGGGTTACAAAGTTAGGTATGTAATATACATATTTGATTTGTATACACAAGTTAATGGTTGCACTGTTAAGTATAAATAATTATCAAATAAATTAAAATGTGTAAAATCAAAATTCTATGAACCGATACCATCATCACCACTATTGTTGGAATTGTCTTCGGATATCGGAGCTTTTCAGCACCTGATGCGGCTCCACACTTGAAGGCAGAACGTTCAGCTTCTCTCTTGGCATCAGCCGCTTCTTTATCACGGCGCTTCCTTTTATTCAGCGCCAGTTGAATCTTTACCTTTCGACTTTCCCATTCGGAAAACGCCTCCTAAACTTTACCAGCTAAAGCCCACTCTACACTGACAATGAATGTGTTCCCATTTTTGAGGAGGGGGGTCAGGCATGAAAATTGGAGTAAAAATTGGTAGATGTAAATATCCAATTTGGGTGGCATGCACATTGGAGACCTCCTTCCACTTATTTGGAGGCTGCAAATGAGAAGTAGAACTGGTTCAACTTTTGGGTGCCGATTCCAGTGCAAGTCACTACCCATTGGTTGGGATTTTACGCGCTATGGAACCGTCCATAAAAGACGTCCGTCAAAAAAGGGAGGGTGGGGGTAACAGAATTCGGACAAAACCGGACAGCAGGGGGTGAGGGGGTTTCCAGAAAACGGACGTCCAGAAGTATCACACAAATTAAGTTTTCCTAATACAAAATTTTGTATGGTTACGGTATCACATTTAGTTTTCCTTATGTACACAAGACTATTCTAATGAACGCAGCTTTTCTAAAGTCATATTGAACAACATGATGTATCTCATGAAAAAAATGTGAGACTTAATACAGGTATAAACGGGAGCAAAAATGAACAATTATATTTTTGATAAAATTAATATCCAAAGTTTCCGCTAATTTGAATAAATAAAATAAAAATATAAATTAATCACATTCTATACAATCCCGAAATAATCAAAAGAGATTCCGCAGGCTCAGTGAAATAACTTTCAGTCGTTCATTCAAACGTTTTAGACTTTTAGACACAACGCACAAGCTTTGTTATTCAAAATAGAAAATTCAGATAGACGTATTTTAAAATTTTGAAAGTTTTGAAGGTGAAACAATTAAAAAGAGCTAAACCAAGTTAGAAACGTCGTGTCAAGTGGTTGTGTTTATAAAAAAAATGTTAATATTTGTTTTGGGGGGGGGGGGTCAACTTGTAAATTCAGACGTCCTTTTAACGGGGTTGTAGAATTCGGACAAAGTCGGACAATAGGGAGGGAGGGGGTTCAAAAATCGTGTTTTTTCACGGACGTCTCTTATGGACGGTCCCTTATTCATTTTGGAGAAAGTCGGGATCCAGAAATGCAAATGAAGTTAAAGGCAACCAACTCCCAGTACCAGCATAAGTATTATGTTGAGGCTTACTTTAAGCTGTAATCCCCGACTGCAGCTCACAGAATGAGATTAAATTTTAATACGGATTAATAGTAGTCGTAAAAATGATGGGTTTCAAAAGATTTTTGGCCAACCCTTGCCGTAGTATCTACGTATACTTGGATTTCGCTTGAGACAATAATGTAGGTACCTATAAAATACATACATAGTGTTGTGTAGATGTAAGGAGCACGTGTTGAACAGGACATCCGGTCATATAATCATATTCCAGCAATAAATATATATCTCCTGATCAAGTCAGCCTGGAATATGCTGTACCGACTGGCTAATCCGCCATACATAGCCCAAGAACCAGCCTGGGTATAATGGGAATAATCGCTGATTTATACAGTTCCCTCATCAAACCTGCCAACAGTCCCCACTTATTATTACCTTGATCCCCAGATTGCGTGCTTGTGATAAACCTCTGCCTGTAGGCTTGAGCATCTTCCTTGCAAATTATTGTTCGCACGCACTCCGGCGGGGCCCTGTTCCAGTCCTCATCCTCATTAGCATGAGCCCAACCCTTATCTTCCCAACCATGTCCATACTTTTGTTTGCACAACCCGAATCAAAACTTTGGGGCCAGGTAGGATTGAGATAGAAGGGAGAACATATGGCTGGAACCGTACAAGTACGAGGACCGAGGACCGTCTGTTCACGTTGCGAGGGAACAAATCCAATATTAGTAATCAAATGGGTTGGAGCAGGACGGATGATAAATGATGATGAGTAATCGGCAGAGGTTAACTAGTCATTGCCATATTGCTGATTTCAATTCGATGGGCGCAAGTCTCATTACAAAAGTCCTGCGTACCTACAAGGATTTACAATCAAGGGTGTGGTCTGAACGGAGTTTTGCGAGCTGGTCCAAAGCCTCAATGTCAACCCTCCTCTGTAATCCTTAATGAATCACACGTCAGACGTAAATAGTCTCCCGTTCTCGAACTCCAGTACAACATGCCCAGGTACCGCATGAGTACATTATTTGTTAAATATTGACTAATCTACAGAGCCGTGTTTGCCTAGTTATTGTCGAGATGAAGGTCTCCTCATCATTAGGATTAGGTGGAGTTGGTTCCTGGGTACAGAGATGTAGTCAAATCAGGGGCATCTCTAGGGTTAGATTTCAAGATGGGCCCCAAAGACATTTTATGTGTAAGATGAAGCACTTTTAAATGTTAGTCATATTCTAAAACAATTCGATTGAGGCGGGCCTTGCCCACAAAGCCATATCCTATAAGCGCCCCTGATGAAATATAGTACAAAGAATATGCAGCCACAAGTATCATACCAGAAAGAATTTACCTTATTTTTTTTCGATTTAATATTATTGCTATAAAAAAAGTACACGGCAATAGTAGGCGAAAAATGCAATCCTTTTTTAAAGTTTTTCTACGCTGTTCACTTTAAGTGACAGAACTTAAATTCTGCATAGTGCATATTTAATGTGCGAATATTTAGAGCCTGCAGGCAAATGCTAATTAAGAGGAAATAAGTGGACTAGATTACATACTCATTTAAAGATGAACCACTTTGCCACCTGTAAAGTGTCAATAAGTATGTATTGTCTGTGTCATGATGAGGCTTAGGGCAGGCGGAACTGCATGCTGGATGGACCCCACTCTAGCGTTTAGCCTTGCCCCGATGACACAGTAATTAGGGATAATTAGGGGATTCTAATTCGAATTGGTCCAAAGGAGGAAACTCGCTTAAGCAGATACGCTTTTTCTATATTATTTACCACAAATTATGCCCATCGTGTACTACTGTACTATCTTTATTCCTTTGACACCCAACCCACTTCAGATAGGAATGGAATAACAAATGCTTAATTAGTAGGCTAATTTGGATATCATGCCTTGTCAAGAATTTACTCTTAATTTTTGTGTAAAGTGGAAGCATGGAGGAAGCATTGGGACAAGGTTAGTCTCCGTCCAGCCCTTGTCACCATTTAAGCGCACAATCATCCCTAATAAGCGTCCAGTAATTTGAATCATGACCAAAGAGCCATGATTTTTGTAAGGCTGGAATTGTCATATCAAATGGCACGGAATACAAGTCTTTAATTATTTTTGTTAATCATGAACTAAATGCTGAATGTGCAGCCTTGTTTCCATTTTAGAATCCATTATGCTTTCTTATGTGTATGCGTATACATTATTTAAAATGGAAAAATAATACTTATGCTATTTCCTATTCCCTCTACTCTCCATATACGTATTTCCCTGTGCTAATATTGCATATTTGCAAATGCATAAGAGAATAGTGTCGTCCAAGAAGGAGATAGTAGGTATTAAATTCATAAGTAGTCACTACCTGCTTTATATGTACATACCATTACTTAATCATAAGATCAATATCCTAAAAGATTTTCCTTTTATGATTGAAATTCCATATAATGTATTAGGCTTGAATGAGCCATTGTCTCATTTTACTATTAGCCAGCCCCATCACTAATGATGCCTATTTATGCCGTGTTTTCGCATTAAATACCTTAGTAAGGTGGCCAGAGGATGCCCATTTGCCACTTTCTGCACTGTGTACTCCCAAATGTTTCGGCAATCAGGCCACCACAAAATTGTAGATCACATAGGAAGGAATTATAGTCCAAATCACTTGCACTGTCAGCCTTTTCGGAAAAGGCTTTCATTTCTCCAAGCCAACTGAAAATGAGTGAGTGACAGTAGAGGAATTTGATTTAAATGTTATTAAGAGAGCCCACAGAGATGCCTGTCAGTATTTAATGCGGGATGCAATAAACTCATTTTCGGCCCGCAGATTCCATACTTACTTTTATTTTCAGTCTTCTGGCATTAGCATATACGAGAACATTAAGGCCTGACAACTCTGACTCATCATCATCCTCATCAAAGTTATTATTAAGAGTTGAGTATCGGGCGAAGGCTCCTGTCCAACGACAGGGCTGAAGATGAAGAAGGGTGATATGATTAGAAAAGCCAGATACTATGTATAAACCACTATGTAAAAGGCTCCTTGTAAAAATTGCTGATTCAATCGTTAAAACTCTTGTGCAATCTCATGGTAAGTTGGAAAAAAATCATGGGAAGATGCCTCTTTTGTCTGGCTCCAAAATAAGCTTCAGTAGGGTCTAGGGTCCCCTTGATTACATTTTACATTTAGTTGGTGTGGATTGTGGACAAGAAGTGCAGAAATGTAGTGTAGGAGGCGGAGCAGGATTTACATTCTTAGGACCACGCCTAAAAATAGCTAAAGTGGTAGGAAGGGGAATACAATAATAACATTGTCATTTGTCACATCAAAGGGGGAAGGTTGTTTATTCGGAATCTCCCCAAACTTGAGGTTTTGGTGGATTTTGCATTTTCTAAGAGAAAGGGAAAGGCTGAATATGCACGTACTTACTCACTTGTAAGTATTAATATGCAGCATCCAAAGGACTCTCCTCCTCCTATTTGGTTTCCAAAATGAAATTTTTGGAATTGGCGCACTTTACGTGACCAATCCGGTATTTATAAGACACATTTACTGTTATTGTTACGACGACCTCTGGGGTAAATAAAGTGAGAATGGAAAGGCGGCTGTCCTGTTCCCCAGTAGCGTCATTCATCGTCAACCGTGTCTCATTGTAAATTGTGCTCCTTAGAAACTGTAAAAATTCAAACGCCTTCCCCCTATCCCGTTCAGTCTGTTTGGAAATTGATGATTGAAATCAGACATTGATGAAATCGGAAAATGAAACAGAATAGGGAAGCGGAACATGTCGTAGGTCTAGTACTAAATACGTACCAAAGTCTGCTACGCATAAATTATGTAACGTGCTAACTTAATTCGTAGTAGTAGGTAGCAGGGACAGCTTGCTGGGCAGAATGTTTCAACGCTTGGTTACATATGCCGGACCTATTATTCTTCGTCTTGACAATGAAGCTTTGTCAATTTCGTCCTAGCGGTCACTACGAAAATGGGGAGCCCAGATTTTGGTGGACTGTAAATACCAGAGCAGAAACTTATGTCACGACGAGGAGGACAATGAGGTGTCGTTCATTGACGGTTCTTACCTTGGTCTCATATGAAATGAGCGTACTGAAATGCCTGGGCAGTAATAATAATGGCAGTGAATTCATGACACATGCGCAATCCTAGCGATTGAGTGATGAAATATGGAACATTTTCTTTTAAAATGCATGTAGGCTTGCTTAGGTTTTCAAGTTAAAATGTTATGCACTTATATCTGTACGTCGGATTTGTTGGCGAGAAAAAATATTTTTTGTATCTAGAAGTCCGTATCTACATCTACGTATTTTATATTAGCCTTGTTAAATAACACTAGCCATATTTAACAGGCCACTTTGTAGGTATGTGAGTGATGTAATCTTTTAACTGCTTTGAACTTGCCTTGCATCTTGTTACTGTTCTTGAGTGTGATCTAAAAGATGACAGTTTTATCTTCCAAACTGAAATATGCATAAGGTCGTGCGTCGTGTTTCAAGATCAGTAGGTAACTCATGTACACATACTTACAGAACAGAATATTTAAATAAATAACTGCTGAGCATGTCGTTTTGGACTGGGGAGTGTCGCTGTGACTATTTCAAACCTGTGAATCCTATTAGGAGCAACCTTACTTAGTCCATAGGCACTGAAGACAGAAGCCAGGCAAGTACATTAGCCCATTCACTAATTAGACCTTTAGCGTTGCTTATGCTAATGAGTTTGTCTTCGGGGCGTTAGTGCTAATACATTATTTGAAGCAAGGTTAGATCCGCAGGGTCGTCGATACATTCATAAGGGCAATACAATGCACAATACACAAGACTCAGGCCTCGGAAATCAACAGTCCTAAATGCATTCTAGCGTATAAATAACAATCCTATTAGCAGTCTTTAGCTGCCCATGCTAAAAAAGAAAGAAGAAATCTAATGAATAGGACTGATTTCTGGCTCAACCATAGTCAGACTTTGGCACAGGAAATAATTTCCGTTAAAAATAATTATCAGTTTAGGGTAAGTTCAAGTTATGTTAGGCTTGTTTAGATTCTGTTAGGTTAAATTTGGTTACTTTAGGGTAGATTATGTTAGATTAGGTTGGGTTATTTTTCAAAAAGTTATAGCTGTTTCCATAGCCCGTAAATCCTTTCCTTGAGAAATATTCAGTACTTTGGTAGCCATAAGTCAGCTTCGTTAGCTTCGGACCCTAATCTTTGAAATCTTGGGGATAGTCTTAATCCTATTTGCTTACCATTAAATTAGGGTCTAAGTCATGACTCTGCCCTTTGGACAGAGGAGTCCCAATCAGTTCCTCTCAGAGACAATTCGTTCCCGAGCTGATCCCGGCTTATTGTACTGCCGTTAGGATCCTTCATAACCGCAGACGGGGAGGGAGTCGTGCCTCGAATGCAAAATGCCCTAGAACTTGCTCTCGCGCACAGTATGCCACATGCACTTACGGCTTCGAGTCTCCACTACTGCAAAAAAGGAATGATTTGTGCCGTCAGGCTCACACTCACTACATTATCCCTTCCTTATCAATTTATTCAAGGGAGTAAATCTGCAAGCCTCCCCTGTCCATTCTTCCCACTCTGGCAGAAGACAATGTAACGGGTAATGGGATGATGTATTACAACCTTGGCCCCCAAAGGACTCTAGGTTGGACGTTGGATCTGGGCACAGGAGTCCATAACCCGATGACTTGTACTCAGAGGCCTCTCTCCTTGACACGGAGTCAGCGGGCTAAGGAAGTCCCAGTTGGTCCATGTCTCCAATTGAAAGGGCCAAATTAGCTAATTCATATGATTTACAGATAGGCCCACGTTCAGCGGGGCCCGTTAGCCATCTGCCCGGCTCAGCAGAGTCCTTAAAGACGGTAGACGGTAGCGATATCATTACATTCCGTCATGTATCATGTACCATCTAACTAACACTTTGGCTATTCTATACTGTGGATACATATATAGTGGTTTTCACTACACCGCATACACAGATATTACATAATAGCAATCTCAAAATGGGTGGAAATCGAGTTTTGATCAAAATTCGATATTGATTCATTAACATTAACCAATTGGTGATAAAGTTCAGAAGGTACAATTAAAATTCTGTATATCAACAAAATGGTAGTAAGGTCAACGGTATAATGATAATAATTATTTTTTTTTAAACTATGTGACAGTTAAGAATGGGGACCAAAATAATTATTTCAATTTTGAAGTAATTTCTAAGCCACCCATTGGAAAGAGTGTAACGTTTTGTTTGACAGTCAATCTTTAGCAAGAAGTCAAATAGTAAAATGCAATACGATAATAATATTACATTTGCTTGAATTTATTGCCGGGCAAAATCGTACCTAAAAGAATAAGTGCTGACTTCTGACAAGAAATTATGATTCTAACGAAGGACTTAACAGTTTTTACAAATTCCTCTTCAACTCTCTATCTGTATTGAGTAAAAAAAGCTTGACTTTGAGTTGAAGATTTCAAAGGCCCAAGACTAGAGATCATCATCAATTTGGCTCACCTGTACACTTGAATGTATGTAGTTTGGCTCAATGTTTCGTATAGTGAAGGAAACTGAATCTTCTAAACTGCTTGTACTCTGATCTTGCCTTATAGTTTGTGCATTTGGGAGGAATTTGTAAGAAGGCCTCAGGAATGCGGAGAGGTTAGTCTTCTTTAAGCCAAGTCGTAGCTTTGCAGAAGAACAATCTATTACTCTCTCGGCATTACTTCAGCCATACGTAATGTTATTAGCGTTTGGCTTGACGGCCCAGCGGGTTGAAGGCTCCAAGGCTTATAAAATTCCGTTGCTTTTCCCCTTCAATATAATAAACTTATTATTTCGTTCCTTTCGTCCGCCGCGGCGGAACTCGGCATCTTTTTATGACAACAATGAGGCCCATTGTTTGGTAACCAGGCTAGGTGAAGCATGTTCCTTGTAGCCGGGCTCCGCTTCAACCCTCAGGAATGTGTGTTACTTTATATAGGACCTCTTATTTATTGGACTACATTTCATAATTTTAGATCAAGAGGTTTTGGGAAGGACTAGGTCATGAACGGCGTAATTGGACTGTTCTTACGGTTTATTGTTCTCGGGCTTATATATCAAATCACATCCTACAATTAAATGGTTGTCTGGAACTCGGCAGCGTCCATCTCGATGTTGACATGACTCAATGGGAAACGGATGAATAACCGCATTGATATACATACCTATATTTCATATAAAAATCCATTATTCTACTTTTTTGCTAAAAAATGGCTTTAAACAAGCATTTAATGCTCTTTCAAATGGTGCAATTTATATTAGAACGCGAAGCCTTAAATATGCTCGTTACAAGGCATGTATTCGTAAAATTAGTCCAACGTCTATTCAGATTTAAGTAATTTCAAAGCATCCCTTTGTAAAATAAATTACAGCATAGAAAATATCATTGAATTCTGGCTTAGTACCAGCCGCCCTCAGTACAAGGTGACAAAATGAACTTTAATATGAGATCCTGTATTGATTGAATTCACTTCCCAAACTGCCCAGTTAGTATGCATCCTGTTCGACTTCCCGTACAGTCTGCAACATATGCGTGAATCCACCTCCGCTGTTCTATAGATTGCCAATACGGATCGTGTTGGCCCTGGAATAACACAGGGATCATGAACTCCCATTTGAAGTTGCAGAAATATCCGGAACTAATAAGTTACGCCTTCTGCGACTCACATGATCGACCCGTCGACTCACAGCTCTTCTTCCAGAACTAAATATGGGGCCTGACTTGGAATACTCTGAAGCAATTGGTTCCTTCCAAACATTCCGTTGGAACCATGCGTGTTGACGAGGGAGTGTAATAGGCCCGTGTTAGGACTAGGAGCTTCATTAATAAAAATGGACGAAATCTACGACCTTGATCAACAAGGAATCTCGTTGGCAGGCTAATAAGTGCTTAAATTTATTCAGGAGCAGACGTAAAGGGACTATGTATAGATTTAGGCGTAATGGTTATGGCCTAAGAACTTCCACGCCATAACATTTCAACAAGTTTCTAGTCTTTTCCGCTGATGCTGCTGGTACCTACGCAGAAAGGGATATGACCTCCGAATAACTTTGTTAGTTCGATTGAATATGATTGAGAACTACATATGTATGTATTGCCCTATCCATTATAATAATAGAGACGTCTAGATTTCCAGCTTATTATTCAAAAAGGCTCATGTTACAGAAATCAGATCGTCTCATATCATAGCTCTTGAGTTAAGCCTTTAAAGAATAAGAAAATTAAGAACGGGTTCCACTTCCGCCATTTTCCTATTATTATTGGTGAGAGCAGGTCAGGTATGACGCCATGGACCATGAGCCCGCAATCAATACAAAATTGTATCTAGAATTCTGTTTGTTAGGTACAAATGAATGAACGGGCTTGTATGTCTATGCACATATGTAGCATTTAAGATTGCAAGTGCAAATAATGTGGACGCTAACTTCTGCTGTAATGTAGAGAAGGAAGGTCATAGAGCATTAGTACAATAGGTTTTGGATTAAAATGTTGAAAAGACCCAATGGAATTGACAAAGCTCCTGCAGGACTTAATCCCTTTGTACTACATAAATAGTTGAGGCCTAACTTGTGCTTGTGCTGTATATTTCCATGTATGATCTCAGGAAACGCTCGAGCCTGTAGCCTGAATCTGTATCCTTGTTTTAATTAGCTTTGGTCCTTAGGTTACAATGCATAACATTGACATTGTCACTTGACATGATCGGGATTAGGTGTCTGGCGTCCCCATTTCAATATGTTATTCCTATCAGATGTGATACTTTCAATCAATGAGCTGGAGGTTGGGATTTTGGTATCTTTCGTTTTGGCAGAACACAGTTTGCCATTTATTACTACTGTGTTACAGCTTTCGGATCAGTTTATGATTTTAGCCTATTGCCCCTCTGGACTGATTAAATTATATTTAAATACGAACATCGAAGTCCGAAACATTCTGAAGCAAGCATGATCACTTTGTCTTTTTGTCACACAACACACATTCTTCCGTATGCAGCATTGAAAAACAGGCCGCCGCCGCCTCCATCAAAGCTCTAAATGTTTAACTAAAGGCATTATGAATGGGGGACCACAGTAGTGGAGCTCTATTTCAGCTCACTCATTACAATGCAATTTAGAACATGACTCACTTATACCAAATACAATGGAGGAAATAATTATAAAATTAATCATGGGTTCCAAATTGAATTCTTGCATTTATTAAGGCTGGAATGATGAAGAGCATAGTATTGTATTATTATTGGATTCAGCGGAATGATTCTCTCATCAAAGAATGAGCTCAACTCGTTTCTGAGCATGAGAATTAAGTCTTGATATTCATTTGATTTTCTTTAACGCTTAAAAACAACTAATTTGATACCTACCTATTTGGTTTTGTAGTAAGAAAATTCTGGCATTTAGTACTTAGTATTTAAACAAAAGCAGATGTACACATTTCAGGCTAAAAAATGACTTATTATCCTTGTAAAAAGTTGAATTTTCAAAGTAAGTTCATAAACCGGCTAGATTCTTAATTTTATTAATATTACAGTACCAGTCCTATTAATCTGGGATGATGATTCGGTGCGTTCCCATAAATGAATCCACCGATTGTTATACATAGAGTAGACTGTGTGCGGTTAGGTGGAAAGGAGGGAGTCCATATACGTATCTGTAGTTATCGTGTTGGATGCGAAATGCAAAATCCATCATCTGCCCAAAAAGGATGTAAACATCATAAATCTGCGTACGGTCTAAAAGCAATAAGAGAAGACATTATCCTACATCCTACACACGACTAGAGCCTGTTCCCTTAATATTGAATCCATGATGCTTGCCTGATGCTATTACATTGCTATGCTGCTATACGAATACGATCTAGTGGAGACCAGGCATGTTATCAAAGTACCGTTCGGATCACTGTTCCAATGACTTTGTTCCTCCAGGCCAGGGTCTTCAAGGCTTGAGAGGTTCCTGTTCATGCTCATGTTTGCCAAGTTAATGAACCAGACAATGGAATAGCAGTGGAGAGGACGTATTTGGACTACGGCTAGAGATGAGTAGGAGGAGGCAGCAGAGGCAGGATCAGCTCTACTATTCATTTAATTAGGAGATACGGATTACTATGGGCCCAGACATTCCTGCTCCATTCAAAGAATAATATTATCATCTAAATACTGGTGTAACAGGATTATTGTATGGTGGACTAGAACCCGGCTACGAGTATTTCCAAAATTCGTATTTTCGTGACCAAAAAATACTGACTTCTTGAGCCAAAACTAAAATATGGAAATGATTAAATATATGTTAGCGGTCATGACGTCGTCAGTCTTTGTCAATTTTTATACACCGTTTTGGGTTAAATTCTGTACTTTTGGCGCAGCATTTAATTCAGAATCTGTGACAATTCCCGGCGCACAATTGCCGGTATGGACAATTGCCGGCATGGACAATTGCCGGTATGGACAATTGCCGGCCTAACGCTAAAGGGTGATACGTGTCCATTGCCTAGTAAACTGACTACTATAGTTTCAGTGATCCTTGGTAATTTAATAAGTCATCTAACTAACCTAACCTAACCTAAACTAACCACCTAACCTAACCACCTAACCTAACCTAACCTAATCTAACCTAACCTAACCTAAATATAATTTACTAGAGCCGGAAATTCTCATGCCGGCAATTGTCCATACCGACAATTGTCCATACCGGCAATTGTGCGCCGGGAATTGTCCTACCGGCAATTGTGCGCCGGCAATTGTCCCATTACGTTTAATTCAAACCTTTAAAAAAATCTGATTTTCTCGAACACAATCATTTTTCTTGCTCGTCAAGTTAATATTGCCAATTATTTGGCTACTTAGGCATAGGTTAGATGTTACGTTACGTTTAGTTTCAAATGTGGGTTAAGTAACAGCCTTTTATTTACGTCAAGTATTTCGGTTGGTTTAACTCAAGTCTAAAAAAAAATCTATTTTGCCACGTACTTACATTGTGTTGTAAGATACACCCCAGAAATATAGAATAAGCCCAATTTGAAGGAGAATTATTTAATACTTAATCTAATAGCCTATCCCTAGTTACAAGCTCCTACATATATAAGAACCAGGTATTCTATTTAGTTCATGTCACTCCCTATTGTTTTTAGTTCATTGGAGACGAGCCGTCCGTTTCTCTCCGAATTAGTTCCTGTTAATGTTCGCTCCGGTCGTTTCTCTCAGATGAAATTAAAGTTCCCTTCATTGAGTCGAATTAATAGTTTAATCAAAGGGAGCTCAGCGTATCCTTCCATCTGGGAAAGCATGGGGGTCAGTGGAGGATCCGTAGGGCTACATAAACGCCGTTTGAACCATAATGGGCTCACTTGATAAAGAGTCCCTAATCCAAATGGCTCTCAACCACACTTGGTTGAATGCCGCTTACAGTACTTACTACTCAAATTGATTAAGTAATTCCCCGCTAATCTACTCACCTTTTATGAGTTATTAGGCCTGGCTGGACGGGTACTAAAAGGAAGCGGAACGGATTGATGGGGACAGGGATGAACTTTAATACGAGTTTAATGTTAGGAAAATATCCAGGCTTCGAAAGGAATAAGGAATGTTGGTTTCGGAATCTCTAAATCTCTCTTCCGTTTTCACCATACAGTAGTACTCAGATCAGAATCGGAGTTACTGAGCATGAACTATGAATTACTGTGGAATTAATTAAGCAATGAAACGGGTCGCACGCATTAGGGATCAACCGCACCGCTCTTGCGTTATGCCCTATCGGATACGAAATTGTTACTTTTCGGCTAAGGCAGCCAATCACAATTATTGACCTTTGAAGACATTAAACGAAAATCAATATATAAATTAAAAGTATGAATCAACATATTGACAAATTAAATGGGAAAAGATATATTTATTTTCAATTTGTAAATAATTTATTCACATCTCATTCTAAAAGAAAATGCACCATTGGAAATGGCATACAAATCTGCCTTGCTCTCTGAAAGAAGTAAAAAACAGGATGCAATGATTGAATTCGACTTCCAAAACTGACTAGTCAGTATGTAGACGCAGCGAAGACTGTCTAATTTCCTAAACAATATGCTACAGGACAAATGGTACAATCCTAATCTGATTTACAGATGCATACAGGAAGTCTCACAGCAGTGATCTTTTAATTTTGCCGGATCGAATCGTGACTTAAACTCCTTCAAAGAAACACTAATAGCCTAATAAGCGTAGAGTGTACCTTGATCATGTCCCATTGATTTAAAATTAAAATTCCATCAAAGTCAAGTTATCTGTACTTACTTACGACGCATAAGCGAAGGGCTCATCCCGAATGACTTGTCTGACGCTAGAATTGAAATTCCGTAGCCCAAATGAGTTTGGGCATATTAATCATTTAGGGACTCGATGCCCGTTGAGAGGCTTATTGAGATGAAGAGATTACTATGGACATTCGAATCATGACTGAAGCATATAAGTCCACTACCACTACGTATTAGGGGCAATTTAGCATGGGACTCAGGATCAGGACATGCACACCCAACACCCAATCATCCAATCATTGCGATTCACACACAACTTGAGGCATTCTGTAATTTGCATGCGTGTATCAGACAATTCTGTGGATTTAATTTTAGTTCTTCATCATGTGTAGCATGTGCCTATTCCTTCTCCAAATTCGACTTCTCCACTTTCTTTGGCACCCTTTGCCGATGCCTTCCGTTATCAGCATCATTATTAATGTGCTTTTTTAAATAATAATACTAGAGGACCTTACTGGATTTAGTAGAAATATTTCGATTTTGGGCCCACTGGCCATCCGACTTAAAATGTATCGTACATTATACTAGACCCTACCCTGATTCTAGAACACACTTGGTTGGGTCCGTTGCGCATGCGTAAGGTACCCAAAAAAATCTTCAAAGGTGGGTACCCAAAAAGTTTTTTTTTTTCTTATATGGAAACATATTGAGGGTATTACTGGTGGATATGATAGTACTAAGTAGTAGTACTGCGTCGCAGTACTATCGTAAGGTCATCGGTCACACACCGACAAATGACATATCTTTGGAAAGCTTATTAGATGGAGATTACAAAAATGTATAACACTTGACCATTTGACCTAACATGTGACCTCAGGAAGTCAAAGAGTGTGTTTTTCGTTTACGTTTTCTCGACTTCAAAAATCGTTCCTACCATCAAGGCACGAATTTTTTCTAATATTAGTATGCGCACTAGACTACCACTACTTAGTGCTACATTTTGCACCATGTGCCCACTTCTGACTAAAGTGTTCATTTTTCGGAGTCCGTGACTTTTTTTATTGACAAAAAATTTTTTTTCACCATGATGCTGCGTCGGTGTATGAGAGTCATAATCTGCGACGCAGTACTAAAAATTTTTGGGAACCCACAGTTGAAGATTTTTTTGGGTACTTTACGCATGCGCAACGGACCAAACCAAGTGTGTTCTAGAATCAGGGTAGGGTCTAGTATAATGTACGATACATTTTAGGTCGGATGGTCAGTGGGCCCAAATTGGAAAATTTCTACTAAATCCCGTAAGGTCCTTTCTCTTAAAATTGTACTTATAGCTGCAAAGATATAGTGGTTCTGAGAGTTAAAAAAATATTCTACCTACTAATGAAATTTGTATCACATTTTTTGTACTTGCCGATACTAATGCCGATGAACCGTTCATATGTAACTTTAGTATAATTATTCTAAATGATGGATGGTCCATGAGCCCGCTTCACGTGAGATAGTTCCAAAGTGCTGTAATTTTAGCGGAGCGCCCTATATACAGTCTTTTTGTTCCGGTAGGCTGTTTCTCTTCAAGACATTAACCAGAGGCCAGGACTCTTGGATAATAATTAAGTATGCAGATAGACGGGAGAGAGTACAAATGTAAATGGACAGGATGCAGCAGTCAGCTGGAGTTCCTTTAAAACTAAACCTATTACTGATTACTAGGTGTGTTTAAAAAAAGAAAAAGTTTGAAACCTTATTACCAGTTCCGACTTAGTACCTGATAAACACTGCCATCCCTTTATTTACGCATCGTATATTCTTCGGCATAGTACACGATGCATATACTAGGCATTTTTACATTATTGTTGCCTATTCAAAACTTTAAACATGCGATGAGGAAGCATAAAGAAGACGAAGCAGAAAAAACAAGTTAAGTGCCTACCTATTTGCATGACATGCATGAGCGTGGAGCGTGGAAGTGACTCTCTGGAGGAGGAAGATGATACAAACGATAATCACAATTACAAATTAAAATTATAAAGTTGCAGTTCTTTGACTCGAGTCTGAGAGCAAGCTGTGTTGTTGTTCGGATTGAAGACGCCGGAGTCTGGTTTTGTTCCCAGAAAAAAGCTTTTCGGTGCTATTCTTTTGAACGCGGTCAACTCTGTTTGATGGTCAATTGTGTTTTGTCTTGTAGACTTCATAGTTGATTCACTTCTCATCTGAGTCTAGGAGCTTAAGAATTTATTTTATGAATGTCGGAATTAATGCATTGTCACACATCTGAGACTAAAATAAGTTCTCATCTAGATGTTGTTGAATTAAATTATGTTGTTAATCTCAAATTGATGGGCAACGAAAAAAATTGACGCTTGGGAGAATCTGGATTTTTTTAAACAGCCAGAGAACTTTAGATGTCATAATAATGTCATTTATATTGAATACAGTGGCGAACTGCCCACTGCCTACTACCTCTTTGTTGTCTTCAGTCTGGACCAGAAGATTAAGGATATTAGGATACGAAGATTAAAACCTGTGGAAAAGGTAGCTGAATTTTTGATAGATCTACCAACAGTGTAATAAAAATATTCCACTATTTTAATTGCAAATGTGAGTTTTGAAATATCTGCATCAGTGTCAATGTCAATATAGGGATTTAGACACAGGTAGTATACGCATTACGTCCTTCACACGCCATTAGGTTGTTCGAAGACTTTATGCGAATCCCCGAAAATTCCTGGATTAGAAATACATTCCAGAGAGCATGAAGCTAACAGGAAGCATGGAGTCGGTACTGTATTAATTAAAAGTTGTATGTTAGGTACTTAGTAATAGTAATTGCTTAAAATGTTATGGTAGGTAGTACCTAGAAGAATCAGCCTATTGTTCTCAAAACTTACTTGTGTTGCACGATTTACTGGAATTTTCGTTTTGTCAACCTAGCGCCAACAAACCTGGACTGGACGATTAGCTAGTATGTAGATACTTAGCCGTGACCACACATAAAAAGGAGGAATTTAATGACGATTATGTGATATGATATATGTATGACTATTGGAATCGAAAATCGAAATACAAAAATGAGCAGGAAAACGTTAAGTGCCATTGCGGAATTTCCAAACGCAAATCCAGTCTAGAATTCTAGAATTGTATTACTTTGAGTGTCGGATTAGGTTCGTGAATTTCTAAAATAATTAACTACAGTAATAGCGTGACCTGTAACCGTAACCTTTAGCGTAGGCACAGATTTTAATGTGACATCTAAGATTACCCGGTAATAACTTGCCACATCTCATGTGCTTTTTCTGTATGCTTTTACAAATGATAAATACGGCAAGTTGGTGGCGTTTTTGCCTTCGTATGCATGTATGTACCAAAGTGGCACGTAACCGCCTAGCCTGGAATGGAATAGCGGGAAGCCGGAAGTTGCGAAAGTAAGGCGAGAAAAGAGAAAGACAGAAGACAAAGACAAAGGAAAAGTTGTGTTTTGAAAAACTTAAAAGTTTTAAATTAAAAAAACGTGGGACTCGTCATGTCTGGTTCCGGCTTCATTAACAAGGTTCAAAGGAGGGTCTCTGGGTTACTGACGCCTAGGCCGAAGTCCAAGAAGTCAGCGGTAGAGGACGGGAAGGCAGATGACCCGATTCCAAAAAAGAAAAAAAGGTCTTAACTTACTAAATATAAAAATAACTCACATGTTTCGTTTTCTTAATTAATTGTATAGTAGTTATGGACTTAGTGCGGTGTAGAATCTACCGCACAATGAGAATGTGTAATTTGTGTTGAATGTTGAACATGACCTCTGACCTGCTGTGTGTGTGTTTTATAGCAGGAACTGACGAAGCGTAGTATTTTGGATACAGACGTATTAACATTCGTTTTAACACTTATTTTCAACCCGGAAACGATTTATTTTATGTATTAGCATGTGTTAGCATATAGGTAATACATAATATAGCGAAAAGCCACTCGTCTACCGAACTCGGTTATCTATGTCTATTGGTCATTGGTGAGGATACCAACATACGTGCTCCATTAATGCCGGTTTTCGAGTAGGTACCTATCAGATATTTTCCATTTAATCATATTAAGTTTGTCTTTCTGTAACATGAAAAACTGTTTTAGTGGAGTTGCTAGTTGTAGTTGCTAATGTGTAAGTTTCGAATCAGACGATAAGCTAAACACACTGACAACTGACGCAGACATGTACAATTTTTTTAATGGAATATTTAAAGTGTGGGTGCTAGCGCATCACAATAATGTTCACATACATAGCTGCGCGACTCGCGACTCAGTAGAAGCGATGGAGAGCTGAAGAGCAAACATTATTGCATTTTGCATTCGTGGTTATTGTGTTAGGTGACAAGGTAGTTGACGTTGAGACTTTACCTTTTTCTGTATAAGT
The DNA here is from genome assembly GCA_034696285.1 of Hypogastrura burkilli. Classification (NCBI taxonomy): domain Eukaryota; kingdom Metazoa; phylum Arthropoda; class Collembola; order Poduromorpha; family Hypogastruridae; genus Hypogastrura; species Hypogastrura burkilli. Next base: position 24,384 of record JAQFZY010000223.1, read on the forward strand.
AATACCTACAATGTTTGTTGGTACTAGACTCGTAATATCGTCATCAGACAGTAGTAGTGACTGGGAGGATTTCCTTATACCTACTTGTAACACTGTTGCCGTTTCAAATAAATACTAGACTACTACCGGCATGGATCTGGCAAGGCAACTTTTTTTTAATGGGAAGGGCATTCGACGCCTGGGGAAGGAAGGTAGAGGAGATTAGGATTTTTGAAGAGAAGGTAAGTTAGGCCAGGCAGGGCCCACGGACAAGCACAAAAAATAATATAAAATAGGTAGGAAGACATAAGTGATGCTCAGTTCTCAGGTGGGAAATATCTAACATAAGGTTTATAGGTAAGAGCCGGATCGTCCAATACTAATGCTTGGAGCATGGAGTATTGGAATGGTGCAGTGGCCGGAGTACCTAAGGATTAGCCTGAAGAGGGACTCCGGACCGAACGAGTCTCTAAAGTTGATCTTGAGCCTACCTTGACAGTTCTACTGCGGCTTCGGCTTGAGCCTGAGCTACACAATCCGACTCAGGTCCTGGCCATGCCAGTCTCATTTATTAGTGTGTACAGTTACCTGTAAGTTCCAAACTCTCCTGTCCCCTCCACTACTTGAGTTTGGAATGTTTAAGCTTTTTAGCAGAAGTCCAGGTTGTGAGGAAGGCTGAGGAGGACCGATTCATTTGAAGCTCCTTCTCTGTGTTTGTCGGTTAGCTTGGTTTTGGTGTTTTTAAATATTTCAAGTGTTTTGGAATTCTAAGTGCATTTAAATGTGGGGAAGCCAGACGGAGTCGGAGTAATTACTACTACCTTGACTTTTGAAGGTATTCAGAGTCTAGTGAATGTAGTGATTAGAAGCTTGTCATACACGTTGAGTTTCCGGTGCTTTGTACATTCCTCTATAATGGTGTAACATTGTCCATAGAATTGGCCTATTCCAAGCGCTCTCAATATTTCTAAGCCCAAATATTAGAAATTGACAGACGGAACCCCCTGATACTGGACTGGACCTAGGCCTAGTAAAAGAAAAGGGTTGTGAAAGTTAATTTTGGGTTCAGAAGCATGGAGAGCGACGAGTCGGGAATGGATACAAGGACGACAGAGTTGTTTTAGGTCGGGCTAGGGTACCCGAGAAAGCCTGTATGCTCACATCCATGAAATTTATTGGATTTGGCTATCCGGGTTTATTACAATTACAGAAAGGAACTCCTAAAAGTGAGCAAATTACTGTAGTTGGAATCCTTATACTGCAGTTTCCATCGTATGTCTAAAGCCTTGTATATATTTTATATGGTTCGATAGTCAACGAGTCAACATATCAATATGTGAAATTAAGAATCATCTTAATTGAATGTATTGATGCGGATGAACAAATTATTTGTTCCAAGAGCTTAAGGCAACTTGGGTATGCTCCCAGTGCATGATGCTCATGCCCTACTACCTACTATACACAAAAGATTTATATAATAATGGAAATGGAGTCACAGGAACTTGGCGCAGTACCTTTTTCGTGCCTCCTCAATGGACAGTAGTATTAAGTTCATTCGTTAACGGAAAGGTGAGACTTGGGACTAGATAATTCAGGAGGACCGTTTGTAGGACTTGACTGTTGAACTGTAGCAATGACCATAATAGCAATGACGTGATCCTCAAAAGTGTCGTCAAGAATTGTATTTGTTCACCTACCTACCTGACTATTGTTATAAAAGGTAAAACTTAGTTAGCAAATCAGTCACGTTCCTGGTTGGGCCGACTCTGTATTCCGTCCATTTGTTTTTCTATTGCCCTTAGGAGGCTTCCTAAGGAGGCCTCTGGTCCTCTATTTTATTTACATAGGACGAATATGATAGTAGAGCCGCTAATATTTATTACTAGTAGGAGTTAGTTGAGTTCGTAAGCGGACTATTCAGAGTACTCCCTTCGTCTGATAGTCATCACAAGTTATTACCTACCCACATTGTACCAGCTCCCTTGAGTCCGAATTTGTTCATAACCTGCTTTTCCCCTCAGTGAAGAAGGTTTAATCAACCCTCCGTGGTTGGTCTCATGTTTTACACCCCGTAATACGTGTTTTTTAGGTCAGTTTTATTAATATGGTGGTGGGTGAGAACTCTCAAGTTCATTCGGTCAAAGAGTCTGCGTGCGATATGGAGTGAGTGCGAATGCATGTACGAATGTTGTAATGGGATTGCGATCTAATTTGATTAAGTGTGATTTAAAGGGATCCCAGCGTGATGGGATTTGGGCAAAGTGGGATAAAGAACTTCAATATTTGTTATCCAATTGAATACCATTACATCCCATTCCTATTATGTCACAATAATTGCATCAAATCCGTTAAATCCCACCCCTCTGTGATTCGATTTAATTAAAAAAGAATGATAAACAACTTTCAAAATTTGGCGCCAAATTAAATCTCATTATATACCCACAAATCTCGTTAAATCACAGTGACAGTGTGATGGGATTTAGTTCAGAAATTGGTATTTAAAACAACTATTCTCTATTGTTTAATTCACTTATGTCCTTTGGGTACCATTCCACTAATTTATTTACTTTATTCTGTCTTTCAGGCTCTCGATCTGGAGTGCAGAGAAGAGTGGGAATAGGAAGGGGTCAGCGGCTGCCCTCCAGAATGCCTACCAGGCCATTGACAACGGAGTTCCACCCCTGAATACGGCCTCAACCCTACCACGCTCCTCTTCGAGCAGCCAGTTTGCATCAAAGTCTAATTCAGCTCTAAGACACGGACTCGAGATTTCCGTCCTGGACTCGACATCAATCAAGAGCAGTCTAAGTGTGGTGAGCAGCAGTGCTAATGTCCAGTACGCCCGCCTTCCATCCCTTTCCCCCTCACGCTCAACGCCTAACCTACTTCAGCAGCAGCAGGCGCCGAGCCTCTCCCAGAAGCGACTAGTGAATAACCCAAACAAAATATACCAGTCCCCCCTAAAGAATCCAGAGGTGTCCAAGGCTTCACAAAATTTGACACTCCAGCGCTCGAGTGGGAGTAATATTGGTCCTTATCAGAATTACGGAGACTGTTTTTTGCGTAATAATCCTCTTCCAGCCCATAATCGTCAAGTGTCTGCCCCACTCTCAGTTTCTGAAAGTAAACAGAGATCCGTTCCATTTAATTCCACCCCAGCGCGTTCGAATGAAAGCCTGTGCGAAAGCCCGAGTCAGTGTGCGACGCCCAAACAAAGTCAGCCCACTCAAGACGTCCCAACTATGTTCACCAACAATGGGAACCAAGCTTGGGCTCAGAGTGACTCAATGCTCACCAATGGACTTCCTCCTGCTCCCGGCTCCCCAGTTCCCCCGGAACGGGACTCGGCAAGTCTAAAGACAATTCGTTACGGCCCGGGCCATGAGAAGTATCCCTCTTGGCCCATTCCAGTCACTTCAGCGGCTCAGATTGACCCTGCCGGTGAAATAACGAAGGTGCTGTCGGGTGTTGGTAGTTCGAGAAGTAAGTCCTTAACGGAAGAAACAGACTACCCCAAAGAGAAAGTTCCCTCCTATGCCCGTCCCTATATTATGAAAAGAATGAATCCCGCCTACACTCAGCAATTAAAAACTGTGGTCGAGAACCCGGCCGACTCCTTTGACAAGGTCTCGGCTACGAAGCGGAATGGTTGCATTGTCCCGCCACCACTGGGGTACCGTGACTTGGGCTACCACACTAACCCAAACGACTTCTCCAAGAGCAGTGACAACAATGATGACCTAAGGAGCCCGGCCAGTGATAAGGAGTACGGACTATCGTCACCGCCGGAACGAGACATACTAGACCCGACCAAGTCCCTGAGCCAGGATGACCTGGAGCTCTATGCCAAGAAGTATGAGGAGCGCATGAGTCACTATGCACACTCTGAGGGGTATCACAGCTACATTTCGAGCGAGTGTTCCTCATACATTGGGAGCGGAACCCCGTTCTTGGATCAGCTACGCCGGGAAAGTGAGTCTAATCAGCCCTTCTGGCCCGGGGATGACCCCAATGACCCATTATTTGGAATGAATCACCTTACCCCTTCCGGCCGAGAGAGCGTGACCACCGTGGTCACCAACAGTTCAAGTAACTCCTCCGGAACGGAGACCCTCAAGTGGCACGGTTCGAGCAGTGAGTTGAAACCCTCTGGAGGTCCGGGCCTCTCCACAAATTCTCGCTTGTGGGAGCAAAAGCTCCAACAGAGCATTGCTCACTCTGCCAAAATTTCTCAGTTTCCCAGAATCAGCCATCCAGACTCTACCCGTGCCAGTCAAGCCCAGTCCAAAGAGGTTCGCCAAATTAAAGCCAAACCTGACCCAAGCCCGGGCGGTGAGAGTCCCAACCTCAAGAAGTTCCCTCTGAGTACCTACACGAGGCCCTCGTCCTTGTCCCTGTCTGGGGAACCCAACGACTCACACTCTGTCCGAGCCAGTTTTCGAAAGGGGAACCCTGCCAAGGCTCCAGGATCCTCCGCTACGAGTCCCATACAAGTCTCACCCATCATTGACACGAGCAAGCCGCCGTCGGTGGCCGAGCGGATCCTGGAACTAGAACACCAGGCTCATTCGTCAAGCCATTCCTCATCCAGCTCCTCAGCAAACTCCTCACCCAAAGTTAGTCTTGGGAACGTCGTGCCGAGCCCTAGCCATAACCCCTTTACCGAGAAGTTTGTCAAGTCTTCGTCCTTGACTAACTTAAGGGAGCAGAACAAGGCTCAGCCCCAACACCCTCCTTCCAGTCAGTCCAGTCAGTACAAGGAAGGTCAAGGGTTCTGGAACGGCTACGCCTGTCCCTCTACGCCCGAGATCCACCACCAGCCTAACTCCCCGATTCCGCCCCCGCTCTCCTACACTTACCTTGACCCCGAGAAGAAGCACAGGGTGGCTGACCTTACGCTGAAGGCCATACAGAAGAAGGCCCTCCTGGCCTACTACGAAAGGCACACGGGGAAGGCGGGCGGCGGTGGGGACACGTCCTCATCCTCCTCCTCCTCAATTCTGTCAACTTCCCCTAAGAAGGACGGAAGTTGCAATAGCAGCGGGAAGAGCCAGAGTAACAGCAGCACGGTTTCATCCCTCAATTCCCTGGAGAAGGAGCTTGGATTCGAGCCAAGCAAGGATCCGCACCATCCCCAGCAAGGTTACCCTCAAGTACTACGGCGGGACAGCCTTGACCTCCATGTTGGACGACCATCTAGTCATTCTGCCACTGCCATGACAAGCAGTCCTCCCAGACCCGACTCTCCACCCGTAAGCCTTCTTTTTTTCCTACTTTGATTTAGGTATTTAAAATTCCCATTAGTTCAGTTTTTTAAGCGTGACTTACATACCCTTTCCATTTACTTAATGTATTCTAAGGGTATTTCCATTAGCATAGCCTGCCTCTGTTAAGGAAAAGTCAACCGTCCTTCTATCTTCTCTGGCATTTACACAATGGACAAAAGGGATTCTGGAACTCCCGTGCTCTCCAGTGCATACTAATGAGGGCCAGGGCCTTAGGAATCATAAGGAGATGCAGTTAGAGACTTGGTTAGAGATTCGAGGATTTTGTTCTTGGGGTTAGTTCCGGTTCTACGTTCTTTTGAGTCTGAATGCATTTATCTGCCTGTTTACTAAATTCTGCCTGACACTCTTGACAGACTTATGTAATTTATTCAATTAAAATGCCTTTTTCACCTAGCCTTATTTCCAGTCATTAATATGATAGGAACAAGACGGACATTAGTCCCGTTAGAGTAAAACACAGTACTTCCTTGGAGGTAGTAGTACTGTATTCTTCTCATTGTCTAATACGTACTACGAAGGAGATGGGATAATTATTAGAGAAGAATTATGGCTCTCAGACTCGATAATTACTCCCTTCGGACAGTTGGGCACACACAACAAGCAAGGCAAGACAAAGGCCCGGAATCTGACTTACTCCGCTTTTCGTTGTATCAAAGGATAATTTATTCATACTTCCCCCTACCCTGCACTATGTCTTTTGAAACTCCATCCATCCATTAAAATTGCATGGCGTGGCCAGAGTGTCAACCAACAGTATTATGTACACCTGAGGAATCTTCATCTGCAGGGCTTATTTTTAGAATCTGGCCTAGTCTTCATCCTTCGACCACGTTGTAGCTTGGAGGTCAAGTCCGAACCCCTGTCAATTGTGTGCAAGACCAACAAATACGATGGCGTTAATCAAGGGCGACTATATTTCAAGCTCCATATAATCCAAAATCTAAATCTAGGACTAAAATGCTCTTTGTCTAACTGTAATCTGCCTTACATTATAAATTCTAAAATAAGTCCATGGGAAGTGCCTATCGATGATTTAGATGATTGAGCCCCTGTGAGCCAGCTTGGCCCCAGACTTCAAATTTTAAAGGAATCATAAAACCTAATGTCCGATTTAGCGCTACAAGTTTAAGCAACGCTGGAATCTTGATTTTATTAGTTGCCCCACCTAAGACAGCGGCATTCTTTCTGTGGGCTGAGACTTATTTTGTCCATATTCATTAACATTGGACCTTGTCCCTGTTATGCCGCCTTATCCAGGCCGGACAAGTTGAATAAGAAAACAAGAACCAGAACTGGTCGAACGGAGCCTATAGCTTAATAAATGGCAAGGACGAGACTTGGAGAGAATCCGTAATCCATGCAGTTCTACAGGATGCATTACTTAATAGGGCTCTGTCTAATGAATCTTGTGGCCAGATTCCCTTATTCAAGTGACATGTAAAGGCTGGGGAATGTGGGGCGTGGGCAGTGTGTAGGAATCTAATTAATTGACTCCGCGAATCGACACTTGTCATTGTCATCAATGAGATGAATGGGATCGTCCAACTTGGGGCCCTCTGCCCTCTTTGCATGTGCAGTCCATTGTAGGAACTTCGCGTGTGGAACCCCATTAAAGTGCCCATCATGTGAATCTAAGGTAGAGGACTCTGCGTAGGATTCGTGATTTGGGCTGACCATAGTTTTGACGGTCTCAGGAGTCAGTGTTAATCGAAGGAGGGCGAGAAAGCATTAAATTACCTGATTGGTATTAGACATGGGAAACTATGGGAAACTTAGTCTGGGCTCGCATGGGCCTCGCATTCTTCATGCTGGGCCATTTTAATTCTACACTTTCATAATTTTGAAATTAATGGCCCATGGTTTGAATTTGTTAGTTGAGTTTAGTGCATTTAAATAAGTAGTTTTAGAGAATTCCAAGCCTCTGCAAGGTACGAGGTAATAAATGCATAAGGGCGGCCTTGGGGCAAGGTTGTTGTACTGGACTCGCAGTCTGCTGAGGGTGGAGAACCTGAGCATAATGGGAAAATGCATATGAGATGAGGATGAGGAATAGGATTAGGAAGGATGCGGTCGTTTCCTTGCAAAAAACGGAGCTAAAGAATGACGCTAATGCCTCCAGAGGAATTACAAATGGGAAAGAAGATGTGTTGTTGTCAAGGTAGATCAACTTTAGGAGGAACTTAGCCATCAACTTATGGATGTAAATTTAGTGCTTGGTATTTGGTATGTAATGTTGTCATATAGTCCGTGCATGTATGTATATGTTGCAGATTGTTTGGGAAATCGGACAGTAAGCATACTGGCCAGTCAGTTTGGGAAGTACAATTCAATCTGTGCAAAATTTCATATTAAAAAAATACAGTATTGCATTTGTTTTTAAACGGTAGGTCCTAAAGTAGAATTGCATGCCCCTTCCAATTGTGTAATTTGTTTTACATTGCAATGCGGTTAAATTATTTAAAGTAGAAACTAATATAAGATTTATTTACGAGTTTTAAGTCATTTCTAAGCATCCAATTGGAAAGAGCACTTCTGCTTTAGAGCTATGCTTTAGCAAGAAGAATAATGGAGTTCAATACGAAAATCTGCATTAATATAATGCGACTTCCCAAATTGACCTTCAGTTAATTTTTCGTTTTCATTTGTTGTCCAATTTCCTAAGCAAGCTGCAACATATGTTCTCCGTGCATACCTGTCCACCCTCATCTTCTCTCCCATCTCACATTATTTAAGGGATGCAGTTCTAGGTGCGACTCAGGAATGCCTAATATCTCTATGGAATATTTTAATAATTCGTATAATGGGCAAAACCTTCGCCATTGGCAGTCAGGTTTTCGGTTCGGGCTATAGCCCATAATCTTCAATCTCCACACTAGTAGGACGCATACTAGGACCGAGTCTTACATTCTGACGGCCAATTGCTAAGGCCAAGAGTTAATATTTATGGCTTTATCGCTTTATAGTACGGCTATTTTCCCGAGCCCAACGTGTCTTGAACTTAGGAATTGCCAATAGGTGATACTCAGTTAATTTGTTAATGCTCAAGTTAGAGCCTTGTCGGAACAGGCTGGGAGTATATTTAAATTATGGACGACACTACCGTTCACCGTTCTATCCATTGACCACCCGTCTTAGCGATCATTGAAGCTCAGACTTAGCATTGGGTGTGCAGTGCATCCCCTTGCACTACCATTCATTTCATAATACAGAGTTTGATGGAGACAGATGACATGTGCTAAAGTTTTAAATATGTTTACCTCGTCCCTTGTCCCCTTTGTCCCGCATAGTCTCCTTTCATTAATATTCATGCATGCTCACCCTCCCATCATCATCATGGGACGGGCAGGCCTGTTAAGTTACAGAACTCTGATGTACCCAATTAGTTATTCATTATTGCTATTTCGAGAACCGAGAGGGACCTTAGGATTGACTAACGGTTCCCTTCATCTTTTAAACTTAAACAAAGGCTGGATGAGGTTATTAACGGTTACTTATTTCTGGACCTCCGCAAGGCCTTGTAGTATATTATTAGCATAGTCGCAGAGGAAATTCCGAAGCTAAGGACCTTGTCCGTATGACAATGTGTAGCATATTCTTGGTTGGAATTCTTCTTCGAGTCACTGTTCAGCGTAATTGAATTTTTTAGCCTCTACCTAGCTCAATTGTGTCATTATTCAGTGATGCTTCCTGTACGCTTCGTAGTTGATAGAATTCCCCGTTTTCCTTTCAGCTTTTGTACTTAAACTGCGTCCAATTTTGCATAAGGCTTGTGTTGTCAAAGAATCCATGTCCCTGTCGTCTTACGGATAAATAATACCAGTGTTACTTTATCTGAGTCCATTTGGAAAAGTAAAAGGTGGACTTGTTCCTTGTTTTACAGTTCTTAAACTCAGCTTAACGACAGGTTTATTAGACACTTTATACTTTTCCTGAGCCCCAGCGTCTTAAAAGGATTGCCCTCCATACTTTGGACTGTCAGATCTTCTTTTTTATTGCCATTAAATATTATCTATAAAAACGGTTAGTGGGAGGAGACGGAGCAGGACGGTCTGAACTAGAAAAGTCGGTTTCTGCCTACAATGACTCTCTGGTTTACCTGTCCCCTGCTTGCATTTATAGCCTACCAACGATACATAGATTTTAGCCTAATGGGCGTCTGGGAATTAGTTCGTCTGGCCGTGCGTTGGGAAAATGCCGATTGACATTTAGAACCCTCACTTTGTTTCAGAGAATGAGTTATGACAAAAGGACGAACTGAGAAGACGTTAGTTGACTCTCTGACGATAAGTCGTAACTGTTGTGCTCGGCAAGGAGTCAAATTCGGCTCAAACTTGTTTTTTGAACCATTCTGCTCATCAGGACCAGACGTAGGCATGTAGTGGAGTAATGCTAATGCTAATCACTCTTTAAATGGGCGGGGATTGAGAAATGCAGAAAATCCTATCATCCCCTTTGTACCTAGAAGCTAACGGAAGGCTGAGGGAACGACTCACGCAATCGATCTGTCACTATTACACTTTTAGGGATTTTGGTAAAAGGTGTGATGTATTGTATGGACAGGGACGGAATTCTCTAAAAGGCACGAACTTATTAGTTGATTCTATCAGGTTATACGACTGCATGTACATTAAGCCATTGGCAGGTTTTTTGTTAAATTTTTGAGGAATTTTCAACGCCGAATAAAAAGTAAGCCTTATCAGGTGCTCAGTCATTTGGTCATTTCCCAGTTGTTTTACTAGTCTATTGAACTTGTAGTAGTTAGGTTTATATAATCGACTACCTACCCATTTATACTAAATTCAATCAAGCGGAAAATCAGTCCTGACTATTGTTTATATTTGATTGGATTGAGGATTGAATTACTGTACTTGAACTCGACGTTTCAGTCTAAGACGTGTTGAAGGGATGTTGACAGGATTTTGGTCCGCATTTAACTTGCCACTAATGTTTTGCCCCGCACCCGCTGCTCATCCCTTCGATAATTATCGTTCTACGTATTCCAGCCCGTTTAATATTAAGATTAAGTTGACACTTGGTATCTCAGTTGATAATGTCACTTGACTGGCCAATTTTTTTTCAACTGCCTGTTGACAGGTTTCGTGTTTAGAGATGGTCCAATACATTTCTGGGAACAACGTAGTAAAGATTTAAGGGATAATATGGCCAAAAGATAAAGAACTGTCTGGTACGTATCTGGGATTAGCCTATAAATTGCAGATGACGTGGACATGTCACTGATCACTTAAAGTGTTACTCTACGCTCGGCTGTCCCTTATCGTCGTCGCTGACGGGAAGCAACTTGTTTACAATCTTCCTGCTGAACTCTGCAAATTTTTTCTCAGATTATGTTAGACAGATGCATGGATGGGAACAATAAATCACGTTAGATCCTCCCCGTATTCAAATAAACCGTTGTAAAGGGCATAGCCAAGTAGGTAACCGATGTATAATTTTGACCTATTTTGCGTTGTCCGCAGCCTACCGATCGAATTTTGTTAACCAGACTTACCAAAAGTCACAGAAAAAATTACCTTCAATACAAGAACCAAATTACAGATAGAATAAAAAAAAAGGGTTCAAAATAGTTGTACACCGGTTTAGTTCTTTCGTTATAAAGACTCTGCGTGCGGCCAAAATCGTTTGGTATCTCCAAGGTCAACGGAACGTCCTCGGTCAACTCGGGTAGTGCTGTTCGAAAGAGGTGCGGTTGATGAGGCTCAAAGGACACCTCAATTGAAAAATACGGCCACTCGAAAGACGAGTTGACCTTGACTTTGACCCGAGAGGTCACTTCTGGCCAAACTCTATGCGGAATTAACATCGCAATAAAATTAGAAATTGATTCGTGAAAACGGTTTGGGACTCGACAAAGTGGTCTTTTAATTACGATTCAAGCAACCAACATTTGTTGACCTCTCCCAGGTCGAGGAAATGTCCTAGGTCAACTCAAGTAGTGCCGTTCGAAAGAGGTGGGTGATACAATTCGAACGACTCCTCATTTGAACAATGATGACGTATTAAAGAAGAGTTAACCTTAGAGTTGACATGGAAGGAGGTCGCTTGAGGTCAAACCGGATATGGAATTTATATGAGACAGAAATTAGAAACCGACTGACGGAAACAGTTTTTCAATCGGTGCAGTGGTTCTGAGTTATTGAGGCGACTCGGACAGACAGACAGACAAAAAAGGGAAAAGCATAAAGCAGCTCCGCTTCTTAATAATGCGTCGTAAAATCGTGATTTGTTCAAAACGTCAATCCCTGTAAAACAATTTGATTCATGTGTGTGGTGTACTATATGTATGATCCAAATTGTCGAAGGCTCGGAACTTGTCCTTAGTGTAAAAGGCCGAAGGATCAAATACTAGTAGTAAATGTTTTGAGAACCCTACTCTGCCTACAGATATTAATTATACTCCCCGCCCAACAATTAAAATTTGCCGGAGTAATTGTTTGGGGGCGGGGTCTTGAATTAGTATTTGCCTTTCATTTAGGTCATTATTCGTAAGTTTTCGAACCCCGGTCAGCCCCACGATTATCGATCACTCCGGCCCAAACGGTTAAAAAATATATGACCCAGCAAACGGTTTTTCATTCTTCTCCAAGGAGCCGCATAATAAGATTAGCATATAAGGTATTATTAAGCCCAGGTCTATGCAGATGATGATGGAATGACTAGACGTAAATGACATGGATGGAACTGTTAAGTTGTATAATATGTTGAAGAGGACGACGAGTCGTGAATGCTAAGGCCCGAGGCTTGATGCAAGTTCCTCCTTTTGACACTTGTTGCTATTTTTGAAAATCTGACCGAAATCCTTTGTGGCGGAAAGATGGATCAATATGGGACAATCATAGAATAGGAATCGGAACGGGATAAGTGCCTTGGAATATTTGAAAAGGCATTGTGCACTTAATAATACAGAATTATAGAGAAGAATTAGTGGACGAGTAGGCACGCTCATATTAATTTGTTCCAGAGGAGGTTTGCTCTACTTCAGACAAATCGTATTAGAGTAGGTACTGTATTAATGATGAGATTAAGAGTTCGTGAATTCATTGTTTCCTCTGGCATTAGATATGGTTAGGATGTTGCCAGGAGCAGGCCAAGCAACCTGTTCAATGCTCACATTCATTCTTGCAAATATTAATATCTGCTCATCATCTACCTATAATCCATCCAAGCTAAAAGGATGTTCATCCCACATTATAATGAAGGAATTGGTTCAAATAGTGATTCTGATACACTACTGGTCGGCGAGGTACCTTACTTCTGTCAGGCCGGGCGGGCGTGAATTGTTCGACATCACGAAATATCGAGGATTTAAATACTCAGTATTACATACATTTTACACGATGAGTGAATGAATGGGGAAGGAGGAGGGTGTTACAATTCGAGACGGATCTCAGATCTGACCCAGTAATTTAATTTGCGGAGATTAACAAATTAGTCGAATGTTTAATATTATTTAGCCATTTATTCACTGAAGTATACTATTTAGCCGGCACATACGTAATTATTCCACTGTCTCTTTAGAAACATTAACCTTAAGTATACCTTAAGGCAAATTATCATTTATCATCGATATTATATATTCTTTTTCTACAGGTTGACCAGAATGAGCCAAATGGGCGTCCTTCTATTCAAAATTCTCAGGGTCCACATTCTCATCATGAAGAATCGAACGGGAAAAGGTAAGAAATCAAGAAATCCCTAGCCTATGCGAATACTTTTCGCGGAAATAGCTGAAAATATAAAATACAATTTTAACTGATAGGACTGATTTGATTCAAAGCCAAGGGTATCCGAACTTGGTAATTGGTATAACGTTTTGAATTTTGGTGTATTAATTTCTCATGTCACAGCTCATGTCCTCAAGGTCCTCCGTAGCTTTCGGTTCATGATCAAGCATTCCGACTTCCAACTCGTATTGTCATCTGTACACATTATGCATAAAAGTTTGCCGAACTTTGCATAGATGTCTCAGCCTGTGAGTTGGTTCTGCATGGTAACTGGTTTCTGCAGTGTTTTAACGTACTCAGTGTTTAGTGAGCTCCTCATACACTATGCCTCTTTACAAATAGATAATATTATAATTCTTGTTTCCTCATAACTACGATTGAAACTGCCTATTTCATATTAACACATTATTGAGGTTTCAAATTGGCATGTGGAAGTCGTATTAACTTCAGCATGAGTTGTTAGTTCCATGGCTACTAGGGGCTGACCCTATTCCTCATGAAGTCTTAGGTTAGTGACACCGGACACGCAGTACCCTTATAGAGAATTCATTCAAATTTGCATTCGACCAACTTGCATTCGGTCATCTGAATTCGATCAAAGATCCGCTCACGTAAGTACATGACTGAGGTTTGGCCGAAAATAGGAGGCGGCTTCCCAGTTACGCCTTTCCATAATTTATAGCCTTTCCTGTCAGGAGAAATTTTTAACTGCCTGATTTACACGAGAACCTCATCTAGAAAATGATGGGGATAAGACCAAAAATATCCCCCTTTAAGGAAAACTGAATCTTAAGCTAAGGTACTCAATCTGCAAGCCATCAGGAGGGCGTGTTAAAATCCGACGGATTCCTCTTCCTGAGACGATTAAATCCTTTGGAGGACTAAACTCTCCGTTTTCACTTTCATTTTTCACATGGGATTCAGGACATAAGGACGGGGTGCGAGGGTTTCAGGTTCAAGTTCCTGTCCGTAGGTACTTAATTAAACTCTATTAATTCTCAGTTAAGCTCTTCTATCTATTATAAAATTATAACAGACTCTAGGCTGAACGCACGATTCCAGACGTATTTCTCACCCTACGCCTACC
>JAQFZY010000224.1:0-38391 GCA_034696285.1 Hypogastrura burkilli
TTGACCCTAAAAATCTGACCAACTAAACTTGGTCACCGGATTGGTCATAACTTTTTGTGTGATCTTTTTGGTGGGTGCAGGTTGAGACATACGTCTGGAATCGTGCGTTCAGCCTAGAGTCTGTTATAATTTTATAATAGATATAATATATAAAAAATAAATAAAACTGCTTATTTTTAAATCAGAAACAACAGTCCGCTACAGTAATGACATAGTAAATTCTGAGGTGTAATAATAAGTCAAAGTTATTGATCCTTTTTTTCACCCCCTGGATTCTTAATACAATATTTACGCATTGGCCTTTCCCAAGTTTCAAAAAATTCCGTTTTGGTTCAAAAAGTATAATAATTACCAAAATCATAGTGTAGGGTGTTGGGCCGAAAGTAAAGAATTACATAAGCCTCTGGTAGTCCCCCGGAGGGGAAGGGAGGAAGCGGACCAACACTTTAAGAACTTACCGCAAAGAGCCCGAATTCATCATTATTACCGAAACATGGGCCTAATAATAGACGTGGCGGACATGAGGCCGGGTCTGGGCCCGGACGTCGACTTATTACATCACTCGCCCTATATATTTAGGACTCCTGCTTGATTTCTCCCAGATTAGAATCACATATCATATGTCATGTCTGCTCAGTGGGCTCCTCTTCTTTTGTGTATTTTCCAGAAAATGATCCCGAACTTCGTTTCTATGCTAAGGCCTCCCATTTAAATGAGCCAAGGCGCCCATAAAAAGATTCTGAAAATTGTATTCAAGTTTTTTCATTTCGAATATTTTTTTCTGTTTGAAAAATTGGTAGTAGTATGAACATTAACTAGTGAGTCTCAATCCAAATTAGGTCCATGGTAATCCTGTACAGGGCTGACATTCGCCTGCGTAGGTTCTGCACATGCGCATTTGTTGCCCAGATATTACTGCATCGATGCGTTTTGAAATATAGGAACAAGGAAGCCTGTAGTCTGCGCCTGCGCGGCGTGATAAAATTTTGGTGCCATGCGAACTGCGTCTGCGCATTCGGGTAGGTTGAAAAACTTCAAACCTCGTATATTCTTGCGTAAGTACAATTACACAATGCATCTGAGGAAGGTTTAGTTATTTAATTTATTATATTTCGCACATATCGCCACGGTTGGTGCAACCCATCTGGTGCGCTATATTTTTTATGTAATTAGTTGTAACGCCCGCAGGAATCGAAGCAAATCCAATTTCAGAAATGTGACTAACTAAACTTTTTATTTAATCTATAGCCTGTAACATAAGGCCGAATTTTCAAAAGTAGCCTGTCGGAGTTACACATCTCCACATATACTTATAGCCTGACCCTTCAAATATTTATTATGGACCTATTACAGTACGTATACGGATGAGATTTAAAAATTCGGGTCGGATGAGAGTAACTGATAAATAATAGTGACGGACCTTCCTACGCTTGCTTGCAGACGAGGCGTGTACCAATTTCGGTTTCTATAGGGCCTCCAAAATGTGATTTGCATCCAAAAATAGCCAGTCCAACGTGCAGTTATTTGGCTAAATATAATTGGATCAAATATGAGCAAATACTGCCATTCTACATTGTGGAGTCGATATTTCTGCAATTAAAAAAAAAGTTTCCAAACTTTTGGAATAACCTGCGCACGCTAGCATATCCTGCATACGCCCCTGACGGATTGTTCCTGCTGTTGCTGCCTGATGATCCTATAATAAAATTCTAATGGGGGCCTCTTGGGGAACACGCAGAGGTGTGAGTTTGTATTGATACAAGGTGTCTGAGATAGTTAGGGGTGTGATAAAACTACTATTTATACATCCTATTTATTGAGGGCCCGGCCAGGCCACGCAGGGCCCCGCCAGCACAATTAAATGAGGATTTTCGTGTAGACTTCAGACTCCATGCCTACTATTTATGTTTATTACGGGGAGAAAGACAAAGGGCAGGCCAGACGTTCCAGTTCCATAGTACAGAGTACAGAAACATACAAAGGGTGGTTCTCTCTTTAATAATAATAATATTATATCATCTACTCATCAATGGCTGACTGACTCCTAGGCATAGGCAGAGAGGCTTAAGATTGGTCTCCACCTCTAAGTAAGTAGGCTCACAATTATCCCTCAGCCCAATTTATTTGGAAGGTAATAACAAGGGCCTCACTCGTTGTTTCATTACAGGACGTCCGTCCCTGTCGGATCCATGCGGGTAGAACCTCCAGAAGCTGGAATTCAGGCTTTTGGACAAGCCGTTGGGCCGGTTGTTGGTTCACGGTGTAGGTAATGATTCGGCTTCCAGTCAGGGAATGGACAGGTTCATGATTTTGATTGTACAGAATATCGCAGTATGAGTATGGTAGATTGAATATGAGCTAATTCTCGGCTATTTTTTACTTGAACCTGCAAATCGTGGAAATTTTGGATGTATCCAGAATGGCAGAAATTTGGCTATTACTAAGACGTTAGCTAGTCAAAGGCTGATTTTTTATTAATGCACATTAAAACGTACCTCCGGGTCAAAGGTCAATGTCAACCACTTTGTCTGTTTCGAGACAAATACCAAACAACAACTGGATATTGATTTAAAACGCCAGTTCAGCAATATATACCTGCATGACGAAGTGTTTTATCCGTTGGGTCAAAGGTCAACGAAGTTTGTTTCACTACTTGGGTATACCCGCTTACAACGGTTTATTTGTTTCTTTTTTAAAGGTAATGACAATATTCCAGTTTTTTGTATATATTTGCTGCTTCAAGGATTTATTGGTGACAAATATTTTGCTATCGCCCTTAAACAGATTAATTTAAAACTTAAATTAGTTTTTATATTGTCAAATGGAATTACGAAACATTTCATACAATGTTCTACACAGGGAATAAATTATATCGAACAGGTCCAACGGGTACTGCGAAGTCCATGCCATTCTCCGCCTAATAAGCGGAAAGGAGTGTAAATACCGGAGATTAAAACTTATTTTGACAATTCAACAAAAACGATTAGCCATGTGGGGTGTTTGTTGTGTATTTTGTGTAAGAATGACTAGTCAGCGTAGAATAGCTAAATAGCAAGGGGTTAGGTATATGTTGAATGTTACGTAGATACAGGGGAAGGTCGGCTGACCAAGAAGGGCCAGTAATAACATAAATCATTCTTCATATCAGACGTTAATATCAAAAAGGTTAAAGTGTGAATTGCAGGATCTTGAAAAGTCAGAGCCAAATTCCACGATATGCAAAATAGCCAAGATTACGGGAGAATCCCACGCCAGCATAGCAGCAGCAGCAGCGGTGTCTTCCATTGCATCTTAAATCAACCTAAGGTTAAATGTTAGACTGTTTGCGATGCCTAATTGCCTACCCGCGTAGCTAATACTTGTATATGGTAACATATTACACAGTTTAGCAAAAAACTAACATAAATTCTTAACATTGGTTGTCAGAATTTGGGTTATAAAATACCATATTAAAAAAAACTGACTTATGGGTTCAAATAATAATAAACTTATTTCGGTTCATCACAATAAAGTTTATATGTTAGTTTAGACTAATTTGGGTTAAGTTTAGTTAGTTTTGAAATTTTTACTTTTAGCTGATTCTGACAACCAAAAATACATTTTTCTTGAATTCAATATTTTTTTAGTTTTGTGCTAAACACCATTCTGAAACTTAGTGTCATTTAGGACCCGTAACTACGGTAGGTATCATGTTTCCTGGTATTTACTGCGTAGCATGTGTACTACTACAGTATGCAAATTAATGATTCATGCCTCATCCTTGGAAATTAGTGTCTAAATATTTTATGTTTCCTACCTAAAAACTCTTGATTCCCACAGTTAGGCATATGCATAATTTCCGACTGGATTCGAAGATCCCTTCCCTGCCGTTGCTTACCTCTTCCGAAGCCTAATCCTCATCTATTATGTTCCTCTTGTGTATTGTGATCAGTTCAGTGTCACGTCGGCACTTGCTCCCTCTCCACAAAGTAGACAAGCCTAATGCCTTTTGTGTAGTGTCAGAATGATATAATGGGCCTTCCCTGCACAGTCCCTCAGAGTCCCGGCCTGGCAATAATTCTCCTCAAAACAAGTTTGAGGCTGGACGAGAAGGTGTAATAAATGGCAAACAATGACTATTGAGTGGACAAAATGCACTGTAGACTGTAAACTGTAAACTATGTACGGGTTGACTCTTTCCCTTAAGAAAGCAGTGGCGCCCGAGCTGTTATGAGCCGTGAAACAGGGGCGGTTAAGCTTTAGGTTTCTCAATGGGCGCAAAACCGGGTCCGACATTGTGCTAAATATGTACACAATTTTGAAATACATAATATTATTCAGTAGACTGTTATGTTTGGCATTTAAATAACTAATCCGGACATTTTGGGAGCCAACTTGTGCCATACCTAGACCCGCCCCTGCCCACAAAGGCATAGGCATAAACTGAGGAAGAGCTTAGAAGAGGGCCCTTTAATGTTTGGATTTTGGGGCTAGTTAGAGGGCCGGCGTCCATTTATTATTATGAGTAAGTGCATGGGCAGCCCATTTAAAGTTTACATTGTTGGGCGCAAGGCGTCTTCCCCGCCGGAGCTTATTATTATGAATGCAATTTATCCTGAGGTAAGGGATGCAATTAATAACCCATCCGAGGGCGAGGGCTCATAACCTGAAAGTGTTTGGACGGGGCGTGAAAAAAAGGTTAGCGTTGAGGAACAAGTTGAGAGCGGTCATTTTTATTGGTATTGATAAAGGGGAAAGGAAAAGCCGAAAGGACTTGGAGCTCGCATAAATCTTCCGCCTTCAACTCCTAGGATCCTCTAAAGGGGAAAAGAATAAACAGCCTGCTACACGGATCCCAGAGGGAAGAGCTTACAGGACTCGAGAAGGCTCGAGATCGAGACCTACTACGTACGTGCTGAAGAAGGATGATCCAGGGTCCAGGTAAAGCAAGCCGAAAGCAGTAGCCATTATATACAAAAATTTGGGCGCGGATTTTCAAAATTAGAAACTGGAGAGAAGTCCGCATACGCAGAACCTTAAGCTTTTTACAGTATGAAGTCAGAACGTAAGAATTTTGCCGGATTTAGCGGCGCTCATTCTGATATGTACAAAATTTGCGCTAACTTACCTGCACAGAATAAACAATGAATTATGTGCTTATAGTGCGTTTTGAGCGAAAATATCTTACAGGAATCAATAAGGCTCGAGATCGAGACCTGCGTACGTGCTTATGAAGCATGATCCAGGGTCCAGGTAAAGCGAGCCGAAAGCAGTAGCCGTTTTGGACAAAGATTTGGGCGCGAATTTTAAAAATTAAAAACTGGAGAGAAGTCCGCATGTGCAATATACCTTCAGATTTTGACAGTATGAAGTCAAAACGTAAGAATTCTCATGGATTTAGCGGCGCTCATTCTGATATGCACAGAATTTGTGCTAAATTACATGTACAAAATAAAAAATTATTTATGCGCTTATAGTGTGCTGAAAGTTACAGTTTTGAGCGAAAATCTTGGAAAAGTGATATCAGATCAAGATCGCTATAAGGGATTCATTTAATGCACGCATTCAAATACAGTATAAAGTCATGTTGAAACTTCACAGATTTTGAATTTTGTGGATATTGCTAGGAAATCATCTTAGCGCGCAATCTTTGCATCCGCGTAATGTTTACTAAAGTTACAATTTTATTTCGGCACCTAACAAAATACGCATTTCAGGTCTTATTTTCCAGTAAACGTTTGATTAGGTACTCCTCACATGCCACATAATGAAAATTCCTATTTTCACCGCGCAGCTACAATAACACTTGCAAGCTAACGCTCTCGCGCAGATTAAAGACTTAGGCTACTGAGTATATGTATGTTTATGTTAGGCTATGCCTCCATCCAGAGCCTTTACAAAACACGTTTTTAGTTTTCTAGCCCTGAACTCTGTATTCCCTGTTTCACTGATGACTGATCATCCAGCACCTCTCCCTTCTGCCCATCATATGAGCCCAGAGCCGCTTCATAATATTCCTATTTATTCCCCGTCCGGCCCAAGTACTTATTATAAGTTAATATATCTCTCCCTTTCAAGCCTGGCCGACAAAACCAATAGTTCTGGGCCCGTCCCAGTTTAGCCTCCGCCCATCATCTGAGAAGGATTATCGGGTCCATCCTTAATTTACAAGGAAAATAGGAGAGGATTTAAGTTGGGCTCCAAGGTGTAGAGCTTGACGGGGGAAGGGGGCGGGCTCGGTTTCCAGGCAGTTATTCCTTACGACCTACAACTTACACTTATCAGGCCGGGGGGATCAGGGTGCCCGCATTACTCCAAGTTAAAACAACACGGGAAGAGAATAATAATATTCGGAAGGCTGGGCCGGAACTATATTTATGAGCCAGGGCCTGGTTGTGCCCTTTGGAATCCTAAGCCATTCAATTGATTATGCAATCAGGCATGTAGGCCATTCAAATTACATGTCATCCCTCACTCCTTGATCTCCAGGTCCAGCCGGATTTCTGAAGAAAGTCTTATGGCTCGGATGTGCCTAGTAAATGGGCTCATTGGGCTGGAAAGGCTGAAGGAGGACTTAGTGTTCGGACTCTGTCGTCCATCTTCTGTCGGCTCCTTTCCGCCTCCGTCTTCCATTATGAATTGACAAGCGATTAGGTATAAATGACTCGGGAACCGCGCGGAGTGGACTGTTGTAAGGGGATTCTCGTATTAGGAGCACTATTACGTGTGCCGGCTCCATTCATTTTGTAATATGATAATTTTTCATCCAAGAGCTTGGACATTGGACACGGACCGAGACACGAGTACTGTTCAGATTGAAGGATTCAAGTGCTCAGCTTTAGTTTGCATATGCATAAGCTACATACATACATGTGTATTCATGTGAAGGTCCTTTGTTTAGTCCCTGAATCCGCTTTCAAAGTCAGGATAGGAATTCCACCATTATTAGGCGTCATAGGAGAATTGATTTTTCGCGCCCAACGGCGTAAGCCAAAAATTCCGCAAATATGCAGAAAATTTTGAAGTGAGATTTTGCATCCGATAAACGGAATTTCAAGTTTAAAAAATGTAATGTAACCTAGGTTAGTTTATAAGGGGAATATTTTCCGAGTTTGACCTTTGACCTTAAGGATTGAGTGCATATTATGGATGTGTTTTCAGGACAGAGTTATGAAGTCATTTTATGACAACCATTGCTGCCAGGCGTGACATCTATATTTGTTCATTTGCATAATTTTTTTGTGGGCTAAAATTTGCACTTTTTGAGCAGCAAAATTTTAGATAATTTTGGAGTTGGCGGTTCCGGTTGGCTCCCTGCATCTTGTACCTGAATGAAACATCCTCCTCCATAATATGCAAGTTAAAATATCCGTCTGACCGTTTTATTCGTTCTGTAATTGGCCGGTAACAGAAATGGGGCGGAGCAACGAAAAATCCTAGCCTGACCGTTTTTGAACAAAGTCACACATAGATGGCGTAAGTGTGGGTAATATCTGCATTGTGAGTTTGTATGTCACACTCGCAGGTACGATGGAAATGTGCAGAATATGTTATTGCTAGTTATGAAATCCAATGTTACGCACCAGGGCTGTGGTGTTACGCACTAGTATTTCTGGTGCCGGGCACGCTAGTATTTATCATATGCCCTTAAAGGATGCGACAAAGATGGCGGATTCTGCCAATCAGAGAAGCGCGCTACTTTGTGCCGTCCTTATTACTATTTTTGCGTAGAATTATGAAGCAATCCCATTGGTCGAAGCCTTTGCTATTATGTTATGCCATAAGCCAGTACAAATACTATAGATTGCAATCATAGGACCAATAATATTTTATGTAACGTTTACTCTGCAAATTATATGCTTTCAAATCCTTTGTTTCCCTCTACATAGATAATATAAGTACACTGAAATTATCTTTCAATATCCAGGCCAGGCAAATAATTCCTGCAAATACCGCATAGGGCCAACTATGTAATATTCACGAATTACCGAACCACACTACAGTCCACTGTCCAACTCTTATCCCGCTGCCAATCTAAATCGAGAATTGATTAATAGTCCTGGCCAGGAATTTGAGGCATTAATAATAATAGGTGAACTCCTGACATCAGCCTGAATCGGGATCCTATCATTTCTCATGCCCTGACGCCTATATTGGATTCCCCATGCCCTCCATCGATTATTCATGAATCCTAGTATCATAATTTAGAAATTGACTCTTTCCGCCTTGTCCTTGCGAAGGGAATTACGAGCCTGGTGATTTATAGTCTTGTTTCCTTAAAATCCGTAATTAATCTTTCCTGACGCTCACCGACCATTAATTACTGGGCCTCTTATCCAATATTCATAATTATTAGTACGTAGGCCAACCTGATCCCCCAACCGCCCCCGTTTAAACAATAAAGAGCCCAACTTACATAAAGGTCCAATAGGCCTATAGCCCATATTATTACATCTCAATCTATTATGGCAGGAGAGCGAGACTTGATTATATTTATTAACGCCGCAGAAGTGTGGATTTCCTCCATGTAAATAATGCAGAACACGCCCCGTCTCCTCTAATTAAAACAATGGGATCCTAATGGCGTATGATGTAGCTTATGCTGTTAGGCTTATGGGCTGGGCTTTGGGCTTAATTTCCATACCACGCTCAGCCTTGAGTCTCCAATAAACTGTTCAGGGAACAGGCAATAAATTACAGTAATCCCATTTAAATACTGAAATAATATTGACTTTTGAATTAACAATTGAGGAAAATACTGAGTAAGGTCTCGGCGTAGTTTGATGCCATACGTAATACGTAATCAATTCCGCACGAAAAGGCAAGCCTCAATTTACGGCGTAAATAAAATGCTGCTTTAACATCAAATATAATTACTTATAATTTAGATCATAATTTGGAATATATGGATTGTCTAGAAATATAATACTTTTTTTTGTAAAAAGCCAAATACGCAGTAATAGCTTGAGATGGGATTTATCGTATGTTTAATTCTAAGACTTTGGCGAAAACGATTCTGGCGAATTTGGTTCACAAGCATAATTCAAGGTTGTAAATTGTAAGCATAATTTCGAACCAGCAAATTACTCCGATAAAGATAAAGAAGTAACAAGTCAAGGAAATAAAGTGAGCTGAATTATGGTCCAAACAATTCGCCAAAGTCGTTTTCGCCCAATTTGCCGCGAGCACGTATTTAGGTATGTATGTAAGATGTATCTGTGTGTGGTTATGACTCTCGCGGCAGGATAGCCTCTAATTTCTGCAATACATTAGAAGTGCCTGACGGATTAAATAAATACTACCAAAACTTGAAATGGAGGAAATGGCAATTAGTATTCCTTGCTCACGGCTTCAGGCCGTAGTTTGTAGATTTTAATGTTTTCCCGTCCTGGTAAGGATTCTCTGACTTTCTGCCTAACCCATAATTATGACTAATTGCGAGCTGCTCCTTTAATCTCTCATCATATTAATATATCGTTTCTTATACTCCGCGTAGCCCTCACTATGTATGACTTCGGCGTCCAGCAAATCCCAATGTTCACAAACCATTAAAACCTACAGTAGGCACTCCTCCAAGTCAGTATGTATGGTTCCGTTCGCACGATATAATTCAATCTTTCCAATCATTTGGCACCATAATATGATTATTCCCCTCCCTCCCCAGTCACTTTGTTTTGAGATCAAAAACCTGTCTTATGGGGAAAGAGCCCCGAAATGCCAAAATGGGGTTCACGCACCTCGTCCTTACATACAGTAGTATTTGAGATTACCATTTACATTATTAGTAAGTACAGGGCAGTTAGAATGGGAATCGGCTAATGTATGTAGACTCGCCTGCAGAACGCAAACTAGGAACCATTATCATTGCGTGCTTGCCAAAACTTAAACTGACATCATGGACACGCACCTGCTTTGTAATGTTCGGCGCTCTTGTAACAACTCGGGCTCCCGCATAGGCCGACCCTACTACCGTATTATGATCATGAGAATTACCTCCGGGAATTATTTAGAATATTATATCCGAATTTATGATTATTAACTATTTCTGATACAGCTGTGAGCATGTTCGGCTACGATTTATTCAAGGGTAAAGCTAAATCCTGCGACGCCTTACATTGCATGTCTGCTGCACGCTGCACCCACAACCTCCTGTAAAGCGTAAAGGCAAACAATAAACTTACCTAATTGCGTAACTTTTATGTGCAAAGTATTTAGACTCTATTATTATTTTGGGCCTTTTTGCTTTATGCGAAATTGAGCCGGCTCCCAGCTCCCAGCTCATCCCCACAAAGAGTGTTTAATGACCAAAACTTACAAAGCATAAAATCGACTTAAGATCCATACAGGAATGCCCTTCCCTTTTCTTTATGAGTCTCTAATGACAAAATGCCGTGTCGTATTTGTTTTACACCTTTTAGCTGAGGGGAAGGAGCGTAAAATGTAAAATGACAATCCGTGCTTCCATGTAAAATGTAGGCAGGGTCGTTGGCTGCTACCATATATACAATTCATGCTACCATATATACATTCTTTTAAATAGAGAGAAGAAAATGAATTCAATCGGAGGGACCTGATGCTGAGCTTTCACTTTTAAGCGTTAAGGATACGGAAGATAAGGCGGTTAATTTACATAAGTACACTGATTGCCTAATATACGTATCTACACTCAAAGTTATGGAATATCTAGGTTGTCCAGCAAGTATATTCTTAACGAAAGAAGGATGAAAACTAAAAACGCACAAAAAAGTCACGAAACACGTATTTCCGGCTGCCTATGACAAGGAGAAAGCAGATTCTCACCTTGCCCCAGCAGCAGCCTTGCCCATTACCCTTGGCGTAATGGCACGAAGTTTAAATTAGGTTTCCACGCTGGGGACAGTCGCTGCTGCTGTCTGCCTTCAAAAATAATACTGAGCCCGGACTGAGTGCTATATCTAATTGCATGTATGCCCATAATTGACTTGTAATTTAATCCTATCATCTTGTGGGGTTAATCGTGCCTGAATTGCAGTGCTTTATGGATCCTACTACAGCGGAACAGTCTTAATAATTCAATCAGCCTAGCAGCCGTTCCCGACATTAATTTCGACCTTTTAAACTAATCAACAAGGGGACGCACCTGCCAGGCACCTGACCCGACCTCCCAATAATAATAACCTGTAATATTGAGTCAAGTTTCAAGTTCGTGTCATTGTCATTCCGGATCCGGACTACAGTACTGTAGAGAGGGATAATGATGATTGCCTCACGTACCTACCTACTTCAGTTCCTCGGTCCCTATGCCCTGCCCATTGCGTTAGTTTTACCTTAGGGAGGCTCGATGAGAGGATACGGAACACGGATCGATATCAATTTGGGCTCGGATGACAAATTACTTTATGATTGAGACTAAAATAATGAGTAAACGGGAAATTAGGTTTCCACTCTGCTCAATCGAACAGGAGCTCAACATTTTATATTCATTTCTGGTTTCTGGTTCACAATAATATATGTATAGGACAGTAGTGTAGCCTGCTGTACTCTAAGTAAGCCTAACACGATTAACACCAAGCATAAATAGGATTCAGGTTCCCGAATAACTTACATCAATTGTACAACACTTTTAAAGACACACTACGCTATTTTCTAGGATTTACTAGACATCAGTTCTGTAGGCGTCTACATACAATATTGCATTCACTATACTTCCCTCCGCGTATACATTTAGGAAAGTCTTTTAATTTTCATACATTGCTACAATTAACTTTGGGATGAGGTGTTTGAGGGACTAATAACACATTGCTTAGCCAAGCCAGGTATTGTCTATCGCTGATTCTCTGCGTTTTGTGCCATGCAAGTCTTAGCGTATAGTATTGTATTGTACCTACGCGTCATGTTCATGTGTCTCCGCTACATTTTTACAGCTAACGACAATAATCTAAAAGCGTTCACTTTTGACTGAAATGAGTATCGGTATCTTTGTTTACAGCTTGAGAGCATCCTTCCGCTAACTCTATAGGGGGCTAGGAATTTGGAATGACTGCTACTATTTATATTGAAATCTATTACTATTAAAGTTGAATTGTAGGTATTAATTGTGATTTCATTTCTTAATAGCATTTTCAATTGACTCGCATTTTAGACTCTTGATGAGATATAGCGACTTAGTCATGAAATCGGCTGAAATATAATTCAATTTAAATAGTAGTAAATAGCAATATAAATAGTAATTGTTTAAATAACGCCCATTTGGAATGTATTAATTTATGCAAAATGGCCATTTTGCCAATGAGTGCTCAACAAGCCTTAAGTTTCCAAAACGAATGAGAAGGGAACTTACGCACAATAAATACTGATAGTCTGAAATCTAAAGATTCAGAGTTCTGAGCGGAGCCAAACTAAAAACAAATACAGAGTTACAGTTGCACTCGGGCCCGGACTCGAGACATAAATCCGCCAGTTGAGTCCCCTAAATACCCGACAAGTCTTTTGTATTGAACAGCATGGCCGTGTTAGGATTACTATGGCTCCCAAAGGGATGATGATGGTGGAGGAGATGGTGGTGATGAGGCGGGGCCTGGCCCACGGAGGTCAGCGGGACTTGACCTGCACTCTGAAAATAGGCCGGATGACTGTAGAGGAGGGACTGGGCCGAGAGGAAGGCGGCAGCGTAGAAGGGATAGGCGGCCGGCAGGAGCCCGTGACCTCCACCGCTCACAGGCGGCCTGCTACTGTGGGACGCCAGTTTGGGCGGGGTCAGGTCAGGGCTCGGCCGGGGTGACTGGCTCTGGCTCCGAACGGGCTTCTTGTCCAGAGGCTCCTCTTCCTCCTCCTCCGAGAGATCGAGATCAATGTCAGGCTCACCCTTGACCCGCCCATTCCCGGTATGATGATGGGGACTTCGGCTCTCTTCCAGCTCAGAGTCCGAGAGGCTCCCCACGGAGTTCTCGGACTTAATACTGAGGTCGGGGTCAGGGCTGGGCGGGCTCGGGTCGGGTTTGGCAATAAGGTTCTCGATTGAGAAGCTACTCGAGTTATTACCTCCGCGTCGCTTGACAGAGGTCAGGGTGAGGGGGCTTCCTTCGGACAGCTTGCTCTTTTTGGGCAGGCCCGGCCCGGGGCACTCCCCGTTGTTATTGTTATTGTGGTGCGGGAGCGGATTCTTCCGCTTGAGCTTCACAGAGGTCTCCCGGAAGGACTGAATGGCCCGGGTCGCCTCTCGGAGCTCCTGAATGTCTTTCGGGGACAGGCCGCCCCCACCGTGGAGAGCCGGATGTGAGAAAGAGGGCGGTGGGTAGGCCGCCGCGGCGGCTGCCAGGAGCCGTGCCTCCGTGCTGGTCCCATTGAGGAACATGCCGTTGGCGGGATGGACGTGGCCGAAGGCCGGGTGCATCCCGAGGTGGGCATGGGGATGATGGTGCTGGAAGGCGGACTGCTGGATCGGGATTGGCGGAGAGAGGCCGTTGGACATGCCGGCGGCGGGCGGCGTGGGGTTCGGACTCGGCGGCCCGAAGAGGAGCGGCTGGCCCGAAGTGATCCGTTCCAGGACCTCCTTGTCGATTTGCTGGAGCTTGAACCGCTTCCGGCGCCGGAGGAAGGAACCGTTCTCGAACATGTTGAGGGCGTTTGGGTGGAGGGCCCAGTAGGCCCCTTTTCCGGGACGGTCGGGGCGGCGCGGGACCTTCACGAAACAGTCGTTGAAGCTAAGGTTGTGGCGGAGGGAATTTTGCCAGCGCTGGGTGTTCCGCCTGGAAATCAAAAGGAAAACGGAAGAGTTATAACAGGGTTCGCTAAGTATTTTCAAACGACTTGTTACTTAATTTAAGTACTACATAAAAATATATATTCTGGCATAAACGATAAATGGTAAAACTAAGTGACGGATAATGATAATTTAACCTTAACAGAGATGGTAACTACCTATCCTAAGCTAATTTAACTGAATTCAATCTAACAGCAGTAATTGATCCTATCATTGCCAAATATGACTTTACGTTTATATGTACATACTTATTTCAACTTTTTTACTTTAATACTTAAGTTAACGCTCACTATTACCACTACTATAATGTTTATGACGTATCACTTGATTGGGCTTCGACTATGTCAAATAAACTCATGATTGATTGATTGAAATCTACATTTCTCATTTGATTTTATTTTGGGTTAAAGTATATTTTTTGGACAGGAATATAATTAACTCGCTCTAAAAACGGCTATTATTAAATGCTGCCCAAAATGTATGGATTCTAGCCAGAAATAAAATATGAAAATGAACAAATCTAGATAGCAGCCAAAAGTTATGACCCGGGTCGGGTATAGAATATGCATAATGAATAAACCGGTGATAACAAAAACTTGTGCCCGATCTATTATTACCCGATTTTAGGTGCGGGCTAACTCCTAGATGTTTTGGACAGCATAAATATCAAGTACTACTGCTTTACGCTCCATTAGCAGTGTAAAAGATCGTAAAGGCTCCATTCGTTGGCACTAGACCGAAACCCCATAAGTTATTATGTTTTCTGAATTACCTGTAGTAGGGAAAGTGATCCATAATAAAGCGATAAATGTCGGAGAGCGGGAGCATTTTTTCGGGTGAGCTCCATATGGCCATTGCCGTGAGTGAAATATAGGAATAGGGCGGCTTCTGGTCCCCGTAGCTTTCTCTCGATGGCCGCGGCATTCTGGAACGCTTCCTCGCTCAATAGGAACCCAAATCCCGGACTTTCTCGGCTAGAAATTGGCCGGGGATGAATGGCGGGACCCGCTCCACTCCCGCATACTTCTATTTCCGGAATCCTTCCCCGGAAATTCGGAATCGGAACTTTCAATCACTTCCAGACTCAATTGTAGCCCAAAAGCCGGAAAGGTTCCCCTTTCGATGCTAATTGCAGCACAAACCCCTAAAGTTCAAATGTCAATTGTAGCCCAAAGAAGTGAAAGTCTAAACTTTCAGAGTTCCAGTGCCGATAGTAATCCGAAACCGGCTAATTCGGACCTTTCAACGTCAATTGTAGCCCAAAACCGGACCTTCTAAACTTTCACCCCGGTACATGCCTTGGAAACAGTAAGGGGACTACTGTTGGAGCGGACCCAAGTGCTTCGTGACTGGCCCAACAGTAGGGAATGTGTGGTTATCACGGACAGGCCGGGTATTTTGATCCGGCGGACTTGAGCAAATGTGTGTTCTTGACGTCCGGCCAAAGTCAACTAAGAGTTTGTTTTGAGTAGGACTAGGCTGGCTGGAAGGCAGGGGGAACTTCTCGAGTAGAGCAGGATCCATTCTTTGGGGTAGGAGAGGATGGGAGCAGGAGGAAGAGAATCCTAGGGCACGGCGACGGACCAGGAGGACCCAAGACTCCCCCCTCATTTGCCTAATGTCTACATGCGCCCTAAACAAAGCCACACCTAGTTGTGTGTTTATTGGCCCCGGAAGGCTCCACCTTTGTCTGGCAGAAGGAGTGGTCTGGCACACCGGCACAACTCACCAACTCGCCAAAAAATCCGTCCTGGCCGAACGGCTCCTGGTTCAAGGGATCCAGGGCCCTTTACATCATCATTAAAAATCCGATGCCCTTCTCTTGTACTTCGGGAGCCTTTTGTACTAATGGAAGCCATCCTTCCGTTTTGGCAACACGCGAACTCTGCGATTCAGTATGTCCAGATGCTCTTGGCAATTAATTGGGTCAGGCTCTGCCGGGTGCAGTGCAGGTACAGTCAGCTTCTCGGTTTGCGGCGTGAAGCATCATAGTCGAAGTAAGCGTAACGTAGTCTAGATGTCTAGAATAAAGGCTTGTATTGTTTTGTGTCGGAAAAATAAGCTTTGGAGAAAGTCATAGTTCAGCGGAATTAAGTAACACGATTTTCGTATAGGTACTCCATTAATCTAAGTGTAACAGCCCTAACTTAGTCGGTCTTAATATGACTAAGCCTAACATAAGACTAGTTCAGACTAATCTAAAATCTAACGGGTTGAATTATTGCGTCTTGAATCTCCATTAAGAAAATTCTCCATATTTTCCGATATAAACTTATTTCTACTTCAGACTAAATCTATTATTGGGATCGACGTATATGTATGTAGGTATACGCATCTTAGAAAAATACAGGTTCAAAATAATTTTTTGTATTTTGTCATGTATTACTAAGTATCCGATTTTTCGAAGCCATTTATCCTGTATAATAATTGACGCATTTATTTTATAGCTTGTAGCTACTTTTATTTTACGCTTTATAAAAGAATTAGATTAAAGCGTACGAACTAATCGACGAAGGACCTAACTTATTGTAAGCTTAAATTTATTTATTTATTTAATAACTTAGCTTTTAATCCGTCTTCTGCTAAAATCTATATTTCTATACAGCAATAATATTAAATCTGATTTCATTTCCTAGTACACAATTGACCTGCAACTGAAACTACAGAATTTATTTGACTGGTTTTAGCTTACTGTCTAGTGTCCATAGTTTAGACATGAAGACATTGAGCTGTGGACGCTGATCTTGATCTTAACCATGAGTGTCATGTCAATTGTCACTTGAGTTCAAGTTATACTTTACTGAATGACATGGAATGGAACATGGAACAGTAATCTAATCCGACATCAACTTAATTCGTACTTATACCAGCCAGCAGCATAAGGGACGGCCAATGGTCTGTAATCCTATTACCACTTCAACTTCACACCTTCATCAGCCTACTTCCCATTCTCCATCTGTCATCCTAAACGGATCCGGGCCGGGCCGAAGCCCATACTTAAGCCACTTACGAATTAGGAACTCATCATTATCCTCCGCCGCTGAATCAGCGTCGGATTTGATCCAATTCATATCATAACAAGGAGAGAGATATCTTAGTGGGAATGGAGACAGATGGACAGGCCTAGGCTTAGGAGGAGAGGAGCTTGACGCGGAATTACTGAATTGTAAATTGTAATGGAGTGATTAGGCGGAGGAGATCCGTAGCCAGAGATACATATTATGTTATTATCCGGCGGGTTAGGGATAAATTAAGGCCTTCTGACTTGATAAATGTCCCATTAGGATGATGTATGGGCTCGGGAACTCAGAAAGTGACAGTCACCACAAAAGAAGGAACGGCGGCGGCGGAGTAGGGCTCGGGAAAAAGGAACGACTCAATTTCACCCTCCAATACGCAATTTTGTCCCAGTCCGTGGTTTTAGGACAAAAAAAAATGAAATGGATTCCAGAAGGAAAAAGCGGATCCGGAACATGGAGTCGGAGACGACGACGACAGTAGACGTAGTAGACACATTGGTTATGGAATTACTCAACCAAAAAATTCATATAATTCATTTATGAATATGTTTTCATTGTTGCCCAGAAAGTATACTTATTAGTTTTAGTTCAGAACAAAATAAGAAAATTATCTAGATTTTACCCTACAAAGTAATACATATATAAATCGGGTCCATTAAATGCATCGGATTGGGTCGAATGCAGCGTACAATTAATTTAATTTATGATTCGGTTCATTTCCACCATTCTGGTACCCGATTTAGATATGTACTATGTGGGATAACATTTGCATATCAACGCTAATTTATATACTTTTGAGCCTAAGTTATATTTTTTCAGAAATATTAGTATTATATTAGATCAGCCTTATAAACTGACCAAATCTATAGCAAACAGTCACCACATCTGGCCCAAACTAACTTAGCTTTGTGACCAACGTAAGACCGCAAATAATCCTAACATTATTTTAGCCAGACTCAGTATTTTTAAGCGGGCATAATAATAAGTATTTTGAAAAGTCTTATTAACTGAATCGCATTCGCTAATTCGCTAATGCACAACAACTTTATGTTAGCTGAACGCTAAGGTTCCTTCATTTGCTAAATGACACAATAGGTACCAATTAAATGCTTAATTACGCATTGTAACTAAAAAATCATAAGATAATCAAGCCAGTATGCAATTTGCAATGTCGTCTTCAGTCCCTGATAATCACTGTTCTTATAGAACATACATATAACGTTTATACAGAAAGTCATAGCCGCGTTCTACCAAAAGAAAAAAAGCTTTCACTCATTCTCAGTAGGGAAGCGCATTTAGTGTCAATGCTGAGCGAAATCATAACTGGACTGGCTATTGTGACTACTGACTACATATACAGAAGATACAGACTACTGGTGAGCAGATGCAATTATTTATTACAACGACTTAGGGACTAGACTATCACACGGCATGTCAAATTAGAGCGTGAAAGGGGAGACAGGCTTGAAGATGAACACACAAGAGGCTCGACTGTATTTTGTTCTCTGGGTCCGTGCACGCCGTAGACCTTAATTAAAGTTACAACTTGAGTGGATGGAATATACGGAATGAGATTAAATGTCCTAGGGCCGGAATCCGACGGATCCATAATTATCATCACATTTCCTCCATGAGGACTCCAGGAAAAAATGACTGACGTAATGACACGATGGCATATTATACATAGGTATGTATTTATTTCCTATACCGATCGGGATTTTAATTTAGAACCTCGAGCCGAAAAAAGTAACAATAAGGATGTACATAAGTAAGTAGGTACTGAGCAAATATTTTGCTAATTATGTTGGAGCTTGCATAATAATATAATATTTGCATGACCTGCCGGGTTGTGGTTAATGCTGCATAAAAATATTGATTTTAGTCAAACTATTGTATAAAATATTTAAACTAAATAACTCAGAAGCTATAGCGGAATAAAGAATAAAGTTGTAGATAATTCTTGTAGTTCAAACCTAACCTAACTTAGC
The DNA here is from genome assembly GCA_034696285.1 of Hypogastrura burkilli. Lineage (NCBI taxonomy): Eukaryota > Metazoa > Arthropoda > Collembola > Poduromorpha > Hypogastruridae > Hypogastrura > Hypogastrura burkilli. The sequence goes on from JAQFZY010000224.1 coordinate 18,729, forward strand.
CTAATCTGATCCAACAATAGTAACCTCGTTTATTGTCTTAATGTAAGTAAAGATAAAGTGTTAAAATTTTTGCAGAACTCAATATTTTTATGAGGCAAGAATATTAGTAAATCCAAACTATAATTGGACAGAAACTGTATTTACACCTTCGGTGTTGCATTTTCCGGTAAATCCGGAATTTTAACGTGGAAGAAGTAACAACATTTCCGAGTTAAAACAGATTTCAAATTTCAGCACAAAATGAATAATACATACAGTATAACGTATGCATTAATGTAAATGAAAAATTACTGTTCTTCGATTACATTAGGTTAGGTTAGAACTACTAAGAACAGAGTTACTTTATTCCACTGCATTTGAGCTTTTCTGCAAGTTAGTATACAAGTCTTTAATACAAAACGCCGTATTTTTTATGCAGGATTAAATGCTTGCCAAATTTTACCGGCTCAATACTATGCATTGTTAGGTTAGTGCAAAGTAAGTTATTTTGTACTGAAGAAATAATTATACATGCATGATGACTGATTTGAATTATTTGTTCAAAAATAGCATTGTGGAATGAATAATTAAGTGTCCCTCCTGGCGCTAACACTGAGTCGCAGAGCCTATACATAGATCGAGATTCAAATGAGCAGCTATATTCCTAATCTTACACTATACTACAAAAGAACCAAATAACTAAATACAGAAATATACGTGGTAGTAATATGTAGTAGGTACCTAGCCTGGTTATGATCTTAGCAAAATGGTGCCTGAAGCCTGCATAGGAATAGAATAATATTTGGATTTGTGAGTGAGTATAATGAGAGGGGGAGGGGGCCTGCCTGGGCCTTTGTGCTCAAGTACCGCAAAGGACATTTAATTTAGAACTAATCACGACTTGAATTGAACTGCCCTGCAGTGGAGTCGGGAAGAACAATATTTGCGGAAAGGGTCCAATTTGGAGAAAATATATATCTCTGTGGGGTCCCCTGATAAATAATGACACTAATACTACGGGACCATTAATAATGGAACAAGACGAAAGACACGCTAGGCCTCCTTCCCGTCCCATTGTATTCCGTCTAAGACAATGAAATGGAATGCCAATGGCACAATAGGATTCCGATCAGTACTAGGGATTTATTGTTAACAAAAGGGAGATCCAATTGGACCTTTCTCGGATCCCAACTCTACTATACAAAGAATTAATTCAAATGATCTGGACTGGAGTCCAACTAACTAACACAAAAAACATGCCTTTTGGGCATCTTAGGTCTAAACACAAGTAGATAGATTCCATAATTGTATTTCATAATTACTAAGTTAGCATTGGGTGCGTAATACAGTGATTGTAACTGTTTAACCAATTGCACGATCGTAGGAACTGCCTTGGTCTTGGTCACTGAAAATGCAATCATTTGAAGTAACTCGACTTTATTTTCCATAGATTACGATTATATTGTATTCAGGTGTAGATAAATAGGTGATAACACAGAGTCACAGTAAAGCAAGAAGTGGACGACGGTCAACCCTTAATTCATTATATTGTGCTCCTATTCATAATCTAGAATCTATGTACGTAAACAAAGTAATAACTGCAGCGTAATACTAAAATTACAATAAAACTACAGTTTGAGTTAGGAAACGGTTCAATAATAAATCCATTCTATAATATTTCTTACTGATGATGATGATAGGAAGAGACTTGTTGAAGGTATTGGATTAAGTATTGTGAGTCCATTTACAAGTATGGAGAACACGAGCTGCCATTTTGATTTTAAGTACCACCACTGAATCGGGCAGCCCGCGCCTTCTTCTTCTCGTCAAGCTCAGGCCCCGTGGGGCCCGTACCGCCGCCGAAGCGAACAGCTCGCTTCTCTTTCTTGGGATCCTCTATAGCTGTACCTTCCACTTTTTTGGCTTCAACTACGTCACTGCTTCCAAATCGCTCCTTTCGCTTGAGCAACTTAGCCTCCTCCTCCGGAGTTAGCTAGAAAAATAAATAGATGGAAAAAGCTAATTTTTAAACGATATATACGCAGGTACTCTACGAATTTGATGTTTTTCGTTATGCACGACAAAATAACAAATTAATATTGAAACTTACGGAAACCTTTCCAACAGTAGTCACTGCAGTAGCGCCGGCCGCCCCGAACTTTTCTCCTCGCTTCTTTGCTTTGTCAGAAGCAACAGCTGGGGTCACGGCGGCCTTCTTCGTTGTTGGGAGATCCGGAGTTACAGCACCAAATTTCTGCTGTCGCAATTTGGCCTTGTCAACCGCTGCTACGGCCGCGGATGAGAGCTTGACTACTTTCTCGCCGGTTCCCTCAGGAGCAGTGATTAGAGTATGTGTGCTGGTTCTAGCAGGCTTATCTGGATTGCTTGCTTTTGGAACAGTTTCACCAGTAGCTGCGTCTGCTGCAGGTTCAGCTGGAATCGGCTCACGGCTTATTTCAATTTTCTTTCGCTTCTTGGGAGGAAGTGCTTCGTCGTCAGCCTTTCCATTCTGCTTCTCTTCGGTCGGTGCAGGAATTGCGGAAGATACTTGAGCGGTTTTCGCTGGGGGCTTTGACACTGGAGTTTGAGTCCCATTTTTAGCTTCTGCTCCTACGAGTTCATCGGAATCCATGTCGTCTTCGTCCTAAATAATTAATGAGAGGTTGAACATATGCCAGCATTATAATTGTACCTTGAGTAATAATGCACAGTTAATGTTAATAGTTTTCGGTATTATATTCGTGTGGTATTATCATCAATCAATATATATAATCACACTTCAGTCTTGATATATTGCTCAGGCCAACCCTGATATTGCTTGTCTGAGTACTTACAAACTATTTGGCCAGCGTATATATACGCGTTGTTAAGGAATGTATTTTATATTAGATTGGTAAACCGCGGGCCACGCTGCTGGAAGAACTAAAATAGAATACGTACTAGCTGAGAATATACACAAAGAAGGGAGGTGTATAACATGTTCCTAAGGCGATCTTAAATGTTAGTAAGTACATGAATGCAATACTTTGATATAGCATTTCACACTAAAGACTAAAGTGAACGGGTACGGAATCCTACATTGTATTTATAAACCGTCAATGAATTAATAACTGGTTAATCTATAACTATAAACGTAAATGTATACCACAGCGGAGACCAATTTGACGGGAACTAACATTAAACTGCACGGATATAGAAGATTAAATAGGAAATTGAATTAAATTACTTTTTCTTTAACTAGCCAACAAGCCACCGCGCTATCGTGGAATCAGCGACTATCATATCCACCAACATTAACACCAATTTGCTTACATATACGAAAATAAACTTTTTGGGTGACCACCTTTGACGAATTTTTTGGGTACTTTATGCATGCGCAAACCAGCGTGCTCTAGGATCAGGGAGGGTCTAGTATAATACACGATACATTTTAAGTCGGATGGCCAGTTAGCCCAAAATCGAAAATTTTCTGGTAAATCCCGTAAAGTTCTACACATTTCTAGCTTACATGCGGTATACCATATTCTCATTAAAGGCTTATGGCAGGTGCACCCTAGAAATGGTTAGAAAATGTAGTCACTGATTCCACGATAGCGCGGTGGCTTATATTAATATTTTCTTACGTCAAGCACATCGTCATCGTCGTCAAGTATTGCAGAGTCATCATCTAAAACTGAATCGTCCAACACTGGCTTCTCTACAAACAAGAATAATAACAATAAAAATTGCCTACTCTGGTACTGGTACTACCTAACCTAAGTCGAGGTCCGATAAAAGAGATACCAGATACCCACATTACATGTACATCAGCTTCTAACATTGCAGGTTGTGGCATACTGGCATTGACATTTTGTATTTAAGTAGAATTCATTCGACAAACATTGGCAGTATTTTACTTGCGTTTACGTTTAACAATTTATTAAACATCAACTGCCAGTCTGAGCGTAAACCTAGCTTAAACCGGGTACACTTGAGTATATTCATTAGTAAGTTAAAAGTGTAAGGAATGCTTTACCATCTGCCATTGCTTCCTGAAGTCTAGACAAAAGTTCTCCTTTGGTTCCAACGGTTGACAATCCACGATTCTTCAACTCCTTTTTCAATTCAGTGACCTTGAAGAGTGAACACAAAAGAATAACAGGTTAAAATAAAAAACAAAGTCCATAAATATTCGAGTTAGGGGTTTGCAGTTATGGTACAGTGAAAGGTAAAGGTTAACGTTAAGGTCAAGTTCAAGGTCATTGGTAAGTCTTTTTTACAACGGAAAACTAAAATATGACACGAGGTATCTAAACATGAGGCAGCAAGTGCCAGTAAAATGTAAACATCAACAAGGTATAAATACGACCGCCTACTTGTCAATGCCACTGCTGTGTAGGTTATGTACATTGTACATTCATATACGTACTACTAAATATTATGTAAATGTAACGAGCCGGCGAATTCACTACTTTACGACGCGTCAGAAGTGCAGTATTATTATCGGCTAGACGATTTGAACTTTGAACCTTCGTTATAATAATTATGTACCTTGAAATTAGGCTTTCGTATATTTGGCTTACCTTGAGATTCTCCATGTGGGAATAGAACCAAAATTCGGATATATTTTCGAAAAATCCTACTTTTTTCTGAGCCCAGTGTAGACGCTGCTGCTTAAGGAATTTAGACTTTGGCGCCGGGTCTGACTCAAAGCGCAAGGCTCACTCACCATGTACAAAGTGCACACTTGAGTTTCAATTACCAGCGGTGTAATGTGTGATAGTAATTCATTTATCACATTTCTTATATATAAATTCTAGCCAGTACTCGAGCCAAATTATATGTGAAGTACACAGGTCTAGGTCTAGGATATTCGTAGACATGCAATCGTTGAAACTTGGATGTACGTTGGGTATTGACAGACTTTATGGCTTGCTATGGCTTAACGTGCCCAAACCACGGACTGTATACTGTATCCTATAATTGTTGTATTATTGCAACTCTTGAATATTGCAAAAATATGTATTTAATAGCTATGTAAGTTTTCGGATTATATGCTATGTATCGAAATTTGCAATTATCTATAGGTGCAAAACCGAAAGACCGAACTCAGCTCTTTCTATGTACTTGCAGGCATCATAATTCATAATTTCCCAAATAATCCAGAACAAGTAGTGAGAAATAGTTCCCATATAATTATTGGTTCATTTATTCCAGTATTGTCCACTCTTCTAAAATCAAAACTATGAAACTAGAATAAAGTGGAAAATAAGGGGTGTCAGTCAATTTACGAATTAGAATACTTACTACCAATAAAATCGTATCTAAAAATAAACTCACTATCTAAAAGGTTTAACAATAACAATGTAGACATGTTGGTATACTAGTGTACTTTCCCCATTGTAATTATCAAAGGAACAGTTTCACCGATCCACCACCGGTTCATTTCTCAAACATTCCTGGAACAAACTCTTATTCTTGTCCTAAATATTTAGCGATTCCATATGCAAAACTAGTGATTCAACGGAAATAGATCTTTGTTATTGCTAAAATATTTTTTTCATGAATGGATAACATTTAGAACATTTAGTTCTACTTGGACTTTCTCCCATTTTTAACGGACTTGGTACTACCATTACCATTTGCCGCCACAGTCTTGGGTGACGCCGTAGTAGTATCTGCTGCCTTAGTTCTGTCACCCCCCTTGAATGTTAGCATGGCTCCTGTAATTCCAAAGGCGGTCGCTAGCCTCCTGCCCACGGCCCCTGGAAGAAGCCTGCAAATCGAACCGAAAATATTACTTTCAATACAAGCTGTTTTAAATAAATATACAAAAACGAAAGAATCACACTTAGAATTATGGCTCAGTATAATTAATTCCATTTCAATATACAAAGTTAGACTTACAATTTGAAAACAATGAGGGCATAGACGTATCGTGGGATGATAATTTGCTCCTGATTAGTCAGTATCCCGGCAACAATGTCATCGACAACCGGCTCCGGGGTCAAAAGAGGGATGACCCTAAAAAATGTTCATGGCAAAAATATGTTTAAAAAAAGGGTTGGATTTGGAATGTCAATTTATAATTTATACAATGATTTGTGACTTGCGACATACTTGGATCGGACGCCGTCAAACATTCCAGTATTGATATAGTACGGACAGACGAGGGTGGCATGTATTTGCTCTTGTCCAAGCTCAACCTGAATTAAATTAGTTTAAATTAGTTCACTCCTTTCAGGAATAAGTACACGCAAATAAAGTGACTTCAATCTGTCAAGTCATTGCTCAAACTGCGGTTGGTCGACAGTTACTTTTATTTCATTCTTTAGAGCCTCATCAAATCCAACTGCAGCGAATTTTGAGGCACAGTAGTCGACTAGCCGATTGGTCCCAAAGAGCCCAGCCATGGAAGCAATGGTAACAATGTGACCCCGCCCGGTCTCCAACATTGCGGGAAGGAAGGCCTTCGTAGTCTAAATTGTGAAATACATAAATTAATTAGACAATGATGTTCACATACAATTATCGAGTGTTCCCTCTGCATATACCCAAAAGTTGGAAATCGCATTGACTTCAAAGGTCTTGATAATGCTTTCGTCCGGCGTCTCAAGGAGCCGCTTCCCAGATACAATCCCCGCATTATTGATGAGGATGTCTACTTTCCCCACCTCAACTTTGACCTTCTCTGCAGCCTTGTAAATGGCCTCCCGGGACGAGACGTCAACAACGTACCCATGACATTTACCTCCAGCCGCTACGATGTCCTTCACCGTCTCCTCGTTACCTTCAATTTCAGACAACAATAACACATCACAATAACAACACAATACAGGTTCCTTTTCCTTCACTATCCTTCTGCTAAGCAACTGCAAACAAGGAATGGAAATGAAGGGTTCTCAATTTTCAAGTTCTCAGTCAATGTCACAGCATTACTGATTCAACTATTTTAATTAATATACCTTCCAGTTTCTATGAATATATTATCCGTTAAAGCCACGGTAATAATATTCGATATTTTCTAACAATAACAACCAAAACTCAAGGTCGCGTTTTATAACAGTTCTCGCAATGCAATACAGCTTAAATCCTCAACGCGTTTCTATTGTCCTTCAAAGTTCAAGCTGAACCTTAACCTCAAGTTGATTTCAAGGCTTAAAACCTTAAAGATTAAAACAGCAGCAAGTATATCAGAGGCAGCATGTAAAATCGCTCAATATTAAATACGTATGTAGGTAGGCACCAATACAAATGCGTACTACACTACACTACAGTATACAATTTCTTACGGCAAAATAAAACAACTTGACTACTTTCTATTGTACTTTTTAAATTGTACTTTTGAGTAAAAATTCATCATACTGTAAAACCGAGTACAATGTAAAACTTTGCAAACATTTGAGTAAGAACAAGTCCAAGCTTATATGTAACTCACATGTCCGTGCCAGTCCATTTTAATATGCCCATGAATAAACAGAAGGGGGGTTAACGAACGGCTTTAAGTGCTGCTGCGTCCATCTCCATTTTAACGAGATGTTCATTATTGCACAATACAATAAATACGCAAAGAGACACGGCACAGAGAAATGACACTTTGTACCGTAGCGTAACGTGTGAAGATGACCAGCTATTTATACATATAGGTAGGTACGCTTCATACGTACACTTCATTTTATATGTACAAACACAAAGTAAATTACGGGCAGCCGACCCTTGTAAGCTGTTGTATTGAAAATTATAAATATGACAGTGAGAGAAGGAGCACTGCCTACATTGACATTGTTTTAAAAACAATTCATAAGTTGTGTCCATCATGATTCATGATAATGCGAAAGCCGTATATATTTAAAAAATTAAATAAACAATACAAGACTTACCCTTCTGATTAATGTCCCAGGCCACCACAATTGCTTTATGGTCCAGGGCAAACTTTCGGGCCATCATCCTGCCGATCCCAGAACCCGCTCCCGTGATTAAAATGACCTTTAGAAAATGAAAATAATTTTAGACTCATTTAACTGTATTTGTTCGTGCGGTGTTAAAATTAAAAATTCGCCAAAGCAGACACGTACCTGGTCCGTGACGTCCTTGTACCGGAACCGCCGTGGGACGCAGGCCACGAGACAGTGGACAAAGATTCCCCATAACCCGAACACAACGGCCAGGACCAGTTCCTTGACCACTTCCATTCCTGAGGACAATTTAGAGGACTTGAGAAGGTGGCTGGACGTTTTGAGGACGGGACACGGGACGAGAACTGGGGGATCAATAACTCCCTGCTCCAGCTGATCATAACTAGGGCCCGGGACTTGGTTTTGGGTGACAGGGGTAGGCAGACTTATTTTAGGCAGGGCCGAGGAGCTACCCGGGAACTTATTGATCCTTTTTAAATCCGGGCCGGGTTCGGACTCAAGGAGCCGGCTCTCGTAGAGCAAGGGGAGGATTGGGGAGCTCTCTGAGGGCATGGCGGAACTAATGGAGTAATGCCCTCAAAATTAAACGAAGAATTAAACTAATGTTTTAAAGGCTAGTTTAATTTGAGTCCCCACTACAGAGGGCTCAACGCTCTCAGGCTTCAAAGAGACTAAAGATGAGATGAAACCCGGCGTCGTCTTTGCTTAGGAAATCTTTGGCTGTATTTCGTTCGGTGTATAGCATCTCCATCCATGCTTTCATTCCATTGTATTTTTCTATTGTAATCTGTAAGGCTCTCGTCCCTCACCTCACCCAGGTGAACTTGGCATTCGTCATTCGCATATTTCTATTGCATAAGAACAGCCCGCACGAGAGGCCGTTAACCAGTTAACGAAGCCGGAGGCTCAAATGCAATTTGTAGCCCTTATACATAGTTAGCTATATTCGTAAAAATTGACGTAAAGATATAAGAATGCCAAAAACGCAATAGCGTAGGCCGCGTGGAATATGGAATTCGCAATTCGCAACCCCTGTCGTCTGAATTGTATGAATAATTGCTTGGGCCCAACGTGTATCATGTACTGGTCACTACTGGGTGTAATTTCAATATAAGTATCTGCACCGCACCCTGATCCCTCATTGCAATTTTGGCAATCGGGAATGCCAATGTGAGAGCGAGAGTCACTTTGTTGCCAATTTCCAATGGGGAATGCAGATGTACGCACCTTAATCAACCCTATCTATGAATCAGACGAGAGTTCACAAAAGGAAGACACCATAATGGCCAATGGCCAAGCATCTCAGCCAAGAATCATGATCATGAAGGACAAGATCAAAATTGTGTAGCAATAGTCATTCCTATCCACAATGTATTGTACGATAGTTAAATGCGGTTTACACGTTACACCACAAACAGGGATTTTGTCCAAGAAGGAGAGAACAAGTCTTTAAAACAATACACGGGTAGTACGCTTTCTAGGAACCAATTTTGAAGGTTTATACTCACTGAAAATACACACAAAATACTACCAACAAAAAACTTTACCATGTTTTGTATTTTTTTTTAAATGCAAATTACGAAGGATAAATGAACTACATTATATTTGTATTTGTATGTATATATGCATATATATGCATATATGTCTTTAGGAAATGTGATGAAAGTGAATGTGAATATTAAGTTCCAAATTGGCCACAATTTGTAAGGCTTGGATTTAAATTGGGTACTTGGTACTCAGTGCTGACTTATTGAAAACATTTGCGGTGCAAGTATGGAAATAAGTGTGACAGGAATAATTAACACGTACACCTTGTATTCATTCAATTAATGTGAGCAAGTTTACTGCCACTACCTATAACAGAAGTATTTGACATGCTAGGTGCTGTTACCGTAGTAGGTTGTTGGATGTAGAGTATATTATGTACATACATATATGTCTGTGTATGACTGGTTACTGGTTGCAATTCGAAAAGTTACGAAATAGTGCATTACTCCCTCTTTTTTTGTCTAGGTAGGTATAGTATATGTATATGTACATAGTACATACGCATTGTATAAATATTACTTTCAGACAAGGCAAATCTTCATGTGCTACACGTTCTTATTGTTACAAAACGCTACATAAGAACACGTTTTACGGCCAAATCAGCTCAATATATCAGTTTGAAACGCTGGTGTTTAATTTTCACAGGTAAGCAGTACGAAGTACATTTTAGTTCCTTACGCTCACGAGGCAGAAGTCACAAGTCACAACCTACATGCCCCATGACATGACCTTGTTTTATATTCTGATTTAGTAATACAAATACAAGCCATATTATGATTCATTAAGCCTCTTGTACTTTGTATTCAAATCGGAAATAAAATTAAACCTACCCAGACGCAGTGATGTAGCATCCAGTGAAATTGGATTTTGGTTTTGTGCCAAATTATCAACAAAGTACTACATAAAGTACATAGTAGTACATATACATATGTATGAATATATAAATGAAAAGCTATTTTTAATTCTTTCGTAAGTGGCTGGTGACGTGCATTTCCACTACTTCCATCCGACCTCGCCCAAAATTGAGTTTTACAAAAATTGCAAGGAAATAATTGGAAGTTTTTCATATTCACAAAAACGTGGCATCCAATAATATCCAAATCTTAGTAGAAACAAAACAGAACTTTCCACAACACCATCTACCGCCTGTTACAATCCCCTAATACCAGAAAGGTGACGCGTGATGCGTGATAAATAATAAAGTGAAATAGGTAAGGACCGTCCATAAATGACGTCCGTCAAAAAGGGGAGGGTGGGCGTAACAGAATTCAGACAAAACCAGACAGCAGGGGGTGTGGGGGTTTCCCGAAAACAGACGTCCGGAAGTATCCCACAAACTATGTTTTCCAAGTACAAAATGTTGTATGATTTCGGGATTACATTTAATTTTCCTTATTTACGCAACACTTATAATGAACCACTTCTGTAAGTCACATCTTGAACAACATTATGTATCTCATTAAAACAATCCGAGACTTACAATAATAACCTAAAATGGCAAAAACGAAGTATATTTTAAATCTAATCGATAACCAAACATTCAGCTAATTTGAATAAAATAAAATGAAAGTTATAAATTAATTACATCCTAACGAATTTAAGATTGATGACATATGATATACAGTCCCGAAATAATGCAAAGGAGTTCCGCAGATTCAGTGAACTAACTTCAAGTCGATCAATCTTTTTAGGCACATCTCACAACCTTTATCTTTATTCTAATTAGAAAAGTCTGGTAGACGTAGTTTAAATTTTTTTACATTTTTCACGCTGAGACAAGTACAATGAGCTAAAACCAAGATAAAAACGTCGTATCAAGTACTTGAGTTTATAAAAAATACGTAAATTTAGGGGGGTCAACTTGTAAATTTGGACGTGTGTTATGGGATGGGTTTTAGAATTCGGACAATGGGGAGGGAGGGGTTGTAAAAAACGTATGTTTTCACGGACGTTTTTTATGGACGGTCCCTAAACATGAAACATTCCACCACAACAACAGCCTCAACCTGTAAATATGGGAATCACGAAATGAGGGAAATAACCTCAAGTACGTATGAAGCGCTCCAGTAAAAGGTATTTGCTTTCCTATCTATTGCGCTTTGTATTTTGTGACATGCCGAATGAACGGCTACGGCATAAGATTTATACGGAGGAGCGTGCCTGCGCAAGCGCCGCATGCCTATTGCGTTATAAATGCATGAATGCAAGAGCATGGAATTACGAAATCTCACAAAACCGACGTCGTCACTACTACTGTAGTTGACTGTTCTTCTGTTCTTTCGACTTAGTTTCCGCAGCTACCTACCTGCCTGCACTCAGACCTCAGACCACGAGGAGCCTTTTCTTTATCGACAGAGCTTCGGCGATATTGGGGATATCTCGGTCTGATTCAGCAACTAGACGTTCCAGAGATTAGAAATCAGTGACCAGGCCCTCGTAGGGATTCTCCGTCTTAGTTTTGGGATTGTTGCTTTGTTGAGATTGAGAGTATTACGACTACGAGCTCTTCGTTCTGTAGACTAGGTACGTACTTTAGTCAATAATTGTTCACTTTATAGTTTAAAAAAGGAAAGCTTGGTATTTTCGTTTAATTCAGCCATTGTCCTTGCTCCTAGTAAGCTGTAGGCTGTAGTGCTACAGAGGCGCTACACACGTAACGTACTGTTTAATTGTTTAAGAAAGTTGAAACGTTCAAAGCATTGTTACATTACAAGAAAGACCTATCGAAAGTGTGACAAGGCCATGCAAGGTCAAGGATAAAAGTCGCCATTTTGCCCTAGTATTGCCTATACCATATACTCAGGTGACAATATAGGCAATAGCCAATAAGCAAGCACGAACAGTCAGCAATAATGGTAAATGAGAACCGCGGCATTTTTAATTCCCATTCATATAATGTAATGAATTCCTCAGCGAGCCGCGAGAATTTGGAAAACACATACGTGGAAAGGAGTTATTCATGCTTTGCTAGCCCATTAGCCCGGAAGCCAGAGACAATAGCTACCGTTCTACGAACTCCGCAAGGTTTAAGATTTATTGAAACTAATTCCTTCATTGTTTATTGTTTGTGTGGTCTGTGGTCCTTGACCCCACAGAAAGAAAATGATATACCACGGATCACTAATTACTGACCATTGTTCACGGTTGGTGTTATTTGAAGGGTTTAACTTTGGCGCGACCCTGGGTATTGATAGGCGGACCACTGACCATCTATCACCCTTTACGGGGGATTCTCCCATTTTCAGATGTCAGAACTTAGAAACCCATCCCCCGTTCTTCCTCGATATTCGAACGCGTTTTTAATCCAAGGATATTTGGTACGTGGATCCAAATCCAAGTTATTTTATGATTCACATTTTGTGAATGTGAATATGGTTCCAGCGAACGTGAGGAAATTTTATTGCTCTTAACGTGAACGTGAGCATTGGTCTACGGCTGTGTAAATGTGAGCGTACTGCAAGAATGCGGTAAGGTGTCAAATTCAATTCGATCTTCGATGGAATACAAAATTTGAAAATGAAAAATGTCTCGCTGTCACCTGTGCCAATATCAATTTCAATGCTTTCATGCGTTGGTGCCATTTTATGCAATTTAATTATTTAGCAATAAGCTACGCAGTATTTTCCTAGAGGTTGCATTTTCGGCTGATCAAATTCTAGTACGGACCATGGGTGGAAAATCTTCTACATATAAGGGCTAACATTTCCTGTTGCGGAAGAATTTTTTCCTTGGAATACCTCATAAAAACGCAATCATTTGTATTAAACTGTGAGCATTTAAAGGAAACCAGGATATATTGAGAATCTTTTCCTCCCATTTTCTAATTTCACGGAAAATTCCCCCCAGACGGAATATTTTCTATCCCTGGTATGTACAATGAAATCTCGACCGAAAGATCTGGTTTCGCAGTTTCACCGCCTCCTATTTTTCGCGAATATCCTATCTAGGGTCGAAAATAACTATCCGTGAATGTCAGACGATACGATAACTTTTAAATATTGTTGTTTCGACTGATGCGTTTCCCAATGAGGTCAACCGCATATTCTATAATTTCGCTCATGAATAAGAAAGTAAATGTATCCCCCTTTCGGGCGTTGAAATTATGGTCAGCCTTGTATAATTGTTTATAACTATGCTTTGTTCTTATCCCAAATCAAAAGCGGTACCAAACATGGAGTCTAACAATGGAGGGATAGGCCAAGGCGAATGGGGAGCGCAAGAAAACCGAAACAATCGACCAGGACGTTCAGCCCCGGTCCCCATAAACTCTTTGGCTTCAAGGGAAATGTACGAATCAAATCATGAATTGGCTAGAAAGCAGATGTCCAAATCCGAACAAGATGAGGATGATTACTGGGCCTTCATGGTCCATGTCGGCTCTCGTAGGGAAGGAGGGCGGGGAACCATTGGGGGAGGAAAGCGGAAGAGCTCGGAAGGTGACGCACGGGTCCAGTTCCAGGAAGCAAAGTATGGAATTTTTGAAAGTCGAATGGTGCATTAGTGGTGCTTTAACATGCTAAAAGTACTTCTATTAAAATATTATTCTTAATTGTAGTGGTAATTGGGATCCGGCGAAAATATGTGCAATGGACCAAGACGAGGCGAAGGACGTGCTGGACAACGATGGCTATTGTTGGATGGAAAAAGATAACGCAAAAAAAGAGGAAGAAGGAATGGATTCTATCGACAGTGGCTTTACCATGAGTCCGGAACCAGCAGGTTATCCGAATGAAAATGCTCAATCACCGTTTGGAGGTAAGGAGTTAGCATTTAGCTTCAAATTAAAGTTGATACTTAATGGAATTATCTATAAATTGTGGCACAGATTTTCCGATGACTCAAACTCCTCGGCTCAAAATTAAAAAAGCGACGAGGCGGTTGAGCAATTCAAACAACACAACTAGTGTATTTACTGGATTCGGATTTGAAATTAAGCCGCAGCAATTTGAGCCACAACAGTTTCAACCGAAGCAGTTTGAGCCACAGCAGTTTCAACCGCAGCCGTTTGAGCCACAGCAGTTTGAGCCACAGCAGTTTGAGCCACAGCAGTTTGAGCCACAGCAATTTGCGCCACAGCAGTTTGCGCCACAGCAGTTTCAGCAGCAGCAACCGTTTCAGCAGCTGCAACAATTTCGGCAGCTACAACAATTTCAGCAGCTGCAGACGTTTCAGTCTTCATCACAACTACAATAAGAGAAGTCCACAGTCCTGGACTACTACGCATTTCCTTCGTATAGGTATAATCAATTAAGTATTCTTTTGCTTGAACTACATAGAATGTTGTGTGTTGTGTGCCTCGGTAAAAACGTTTATAATCTATAACTACTAAATAGTTCCCCTGCCCGTTTTATAGCATTAGGCAATTAGGCGCTAGTCAGTAGTCGTAAAATTATTAGTCAACGTCAAATAATTACATGTTGTCGCTTGTAACAATAGTCGCAAGGCTGTGCTGAGCTTCCGTTTTAGCCTCCAGCCTCACCGGCTACGTCTGTTTAAATTAAATGTACACAAAATACTTTTTGTAGAAATAACATCTTGACGGGTTATAGTCTTCCACTTGTGTTCTGAAGAAATACAGCGACTTCAACTTTCCTATCATAACGATTAATGACTTAGGATTAGGTATTAGGTGCTGGCTATTCTGTCTATTGCTTTTAAATCTATGGAGGAGGCATTATTCTTACGGTCTTCCTATTTATTACCTGGAGGAGCTAGATATATATATATATATATATATGTAGTTATTTTTTAAATTGTGGTATGTTTGGAGTTTGGACTTAGCGATGGACGAAATAGGTTATTGCTGTTTTTTAATGAAATAACTTTTACGCGTCCTATTCGATTAGTGATTAGTTAGTCTCTAAACCCCTCTAAATCCAGTGTTGACTTTTCAACGCGAAGTGAACGATTGTTTGTAGGTTGCAGCTATGCAGCATCATTTGCTGCTGTGTTGTGGCAAGATTTAAGCATTTTCTGAGTCTAGCTACTTAGTATGTTAAAGGTTACATGAACTTACGTTGCCTTTTCATGTCTCTGAAGCAGAACATAATCGATACGCTGATGTTTTAAATGCTTGACGCAACACGTAACCAATATGCTCGTCTGAACCAGGAGTAATGTCAGTATTATCAATGAATTTTGAAAAGAATTCATTTACAAATAAAATATAGTTTCGAATAAAAGTATGTTTAGGTGTAATACAATATCGCTGGCTGTAGTTCGGAAGCTTTTCACTAATTTAAGATTACTTACTGTGCTGCATTAACGTGGGCTCCGGTTCCATTCTTGATATACTTGTAAGTTAGCACTCGAGTTGAGTTGGCTTGCGGTTTTCACAGTATGAGGACAACGTGGCTCTCACCGCACGCCTCTGCTCAAGTCTGTCAGTGACTCTAGTAGTACCAATACCAATTACTCTGCGGGCTGTCACTGTCGCTGGAGCTGGTCGCAATAGGAAACCATTTCCTAATGGTACCGAATTATGTCATTCACTATACGCCTAATAGCTTACTCCGGATCCATGAGCTGAGGATGAAAGGGGACACTGTATGATGCTCTGCAATTCACCATTGACCATAGGCCCTAAGAGGCAGATAAGATAATTATAACTTTCCATGCTCATGTTTCAATATCATCAGGTTCAAGTCAGGATCAGCCTCGGATTGTCGACCTTGTTGACTTTCGAGTTCCGAGCTACGGCTAGTAGGTAGGCAGGCTTGGTTGTGTCTTGGTGACCTTCCAGCAAAAGCAGAGCTCAACTACACTACAAGCTGTTTACTGTTGATTTAGTAGAAGCTAAGAGCATGAAATGCAGCCAAATCTTCCCAGTAATCGTTTTGAATTGCGAATAAATTAAGTTAGGTAATAGGTAAGCGTAAGATCACTAGCTAACATCCTATTAAGAGAGAACCTTGAACTTTCTTAAGGAGGATGAACCGTCATAAGCTATCATGATCAAAACAAACCTTGTTTTTTGACATTCGTTGTCATCTCTTGTAACCTGTACTGATTCCGAGTTGCTATGTAAGTGAAAATATTGGACTTGGCAGAGACTGGCTAAATATAATGCAAGATGCGCTGGACAGTAGCTAGCTGCAGTATTAAAGTATGAATTGGATGGAGCCGAGAAGCAGATTCAAAAGTAAAGTGACACAGTTTATTAAACTACACTAATATATCATAGAAGGTAGTTTACAGTGTGTATCAATTTACGTATTAGAGGAGTAATAGAGGAGAACTGTTTTGGGACAACTACTCTACAGCACTTACAGTAGGTAGTAGTTAGTAGTGTTTGAGCTCATCAAACGTGCGGAAGAAAAAATATAGTTTCCTGTATATTATGCTCCATAATCCATAAAATATATAGGTAGTAACTCTGGAAAGAACCGCATTAAACAACGGTAATAATACATCAAATTAAAATATCGTGCATTGAATAGCAAACCGTACTATTGGTCTACTGCCTATCATAACCACGACGAATTAAGTATAATCACTTCTATGTAATCCAATAAAGCGCTTAGGAGGTCAAAAACTTTTAGAACGTAGGTAGTCGAAAAATTAGAACATACACTTTATTATGTTGAATGATCCAGGAAGGGGAGAATTTTGAGAAGGTTACACAGACTCGTGGTCCCCGTTAGGCTGGCTTACTTGGCCTTCAATTTTGGGCTCTTGGTGAGGGAGGACGACAACTGCTTCCTGGTATTTTGGTCAACTTCGGGAAGGTCGGAGACTTCCTTGGCCGCCTTCTTGGATTTCTTTGGGGACTTTGGAGCACTTGGCAAACCACTACTCTTCAATCTCCGGGCCTGGAAGATAGCAAATTGGAACAGGAGGTAGCACTGGAGTCCGCCTACTAGTCCAAGACCAAGATACCTTCAGGGACATTAAAAAAATAATTAAGGTCTCCATTTCATATCCATTACGATACGTTGTACTTAATGATGGGTTACCTCAAGGCCTGAGAAGCAAATGGCTCCAGCCCAAACCAGAATGTAAGGACGGCAAAAATCACGGAGAGGAATCGGGCTGCAATGAAGATGAAGTTCCCGACACGGAAGAGCCAAGTGGCAGCCTGGTCCTTCTCAGCAAAGTGACAGAGCTTGCCGAAAGACAGGAATATTTCAGGAATGAAGTGGAGGACGAGCAAGACGGTGCTAACTCGCGGAAGGCTAAAATTCAAGAGCCAATTAAATTAGTTTCGAAGTCACAAGTATTTTATCTGCATTAGCATTCATTCACTTACTATGTCAAGTAGGCAAAGGTCACAAAGGAGACGTAGACGGCTGCCGTGATCATCTTGTTCGGAATCTCGTCTCTCTTCATGCGCAAAAAGTAGATTTCGGGAATCCAGTGGAGCCAGTAGGATAACTGGGCCAGCATGAAGAACTTGAGAACAAATGACATCTCTGTGTGCGGAAAGCCTTCCCAGAGTACAGCCACGTGACCCAAATAGTTTTCCCTGTAGAATAATTCGAACGAGTTAATTCACAATATTTTTTGCCAATTTATTTGTATAACTTACCGAAGAATAATATTGCTTCCCCAAAGAGTAGAGATGATGGCAAAAGCCAGCAGTTGTCCAGCATCATTAAACTTTGAGTGACGAATCTTACTCAGGTGGAGCTTCCGGGTCAGCTTGTCCAAAATGTACTCCTGGACCAGAGCATGCATGACAATGGCAATGAGCGTATAGAAAAATACTGCACAGGAGTCCTTCCATCCCACAGTGTAGAGGATTTCCTCATCAAATGGGCTAGCCGGCGGAACCACTGCTGACCTCGTCGTGTTGTGGTGGAGGGCAATGAAGATTGAAGCCAGTGGAGATGTGACCTGGAAATATTAAATAAATATAAAAATAAAGTATAATTACTTCGCAGTAATTATACAGTACTTTACTAGCTACAGTTTTACAGGTTTCCACTTTCCAGTATTTTATAGACTATTCATGAGCCATTATTAATTCCAGCGGCTATGCTTCGGACACGGCACAAGACATTGTTCCTTGAGCCATGACCTTCAACTCTACGAGTAAACATCTTGTAAGTGAGCTTTAATAGGAAAAATTCAAGATTCATGGAAACCTACTCATCACTTGATTTCATCAACATATGGCGTCCGGTTACCAGCACGTAGATAGTTAAATACCTAGAGTAAATCATGCCATTCCTAAAGTTAAACAATTAGGACGACAATTTAAATAAATTGCATATAGTTCTGACCTGGAAAATGAGCCCAATGACGAAGACCATGGCCATACAGGCAACGATGTCAGCATGGTTCTGGATCACAAATTCGTGACTCAAGATCGGTGGATTCTTGCTGCTGGTTCGCCTCGGTTTAACGGCCATGATGAATGAGGACTACTGAAAACAAATACAGCGAAAACAATGCTCAGTACTTTCCCACAATATGCTAAATCCGTCACCGTATGTTCTCTTTTAATAATATACAGTTAAGGCATACCTTGTCTGCTTTCCCACTACAAACTACCCAGACCACGAGCTAGGAGCCAAATGTATCACCTATCACCTTATGCTTATGGACTAGCTAATTTGCAATATGCAATATTGCAAAAATAACATACGTCGATCCAGCCAGCCAGCAGCAGCAGCAGCCCACACAACTTTTACCTGTCAGAGAAGTGAAGGGAGGATGATGAACCACCGGCGCGGCGTTGGAGCTTCTACCCTTTGGCTCCTGGCTATGCTATGGCATTTACTACATGCTACATTATACTATACATAGATACATGCATACGTCAGTTAACTCATATGCTAAGGCTAATCACATTTAGTAAACTAAAGTCCGCTTAGAAAAATCATGTGCAATTAAATTATAGATTGCCTATTCCACGCAAGCAGTTTGGTGAACATAAATGTATTTAGTCTTCTGTAAAACAGCATATGTATGTACCTAAAAACATTTTCGAACCCAGTAGTATTTTAACAATTTGGAGTTGCATAGAGCCCATATTTTGAATATTTAAAATTCTGATCTAGCTTCCACATTAAAAAACGCAATTAAATAGTTTTCAATAAGATAATTTCTAGTGCATATTTATGTGCTCGCTTTCTATAAGGAAGCGAAAGTACAGAATATACGGGACTTGCTATATGAACTTTGTCATGGTACGGTACTTTTACTCTCTATGTATTATGGTACGCCTTCATTATGTCGAACTCCCAAATGTCGAACTGTCACTTCGTCGAACTCACTACGTCGAAAGTTTTGAATGT
>JAQFZY010000225.1:0-38368 GCA_034696285.1 Hypogastrura burkilli
TTTGTCATAGGATAGCGTGCAAAGGCCTGGGTGGTCATTATCATTAGTGACATGCTAATGCCATCAATTAGCCACATCAAGCATCATGCACCTATTCAATTGAAATTTAAGCTAAATGTGTGAAAAAATTGATATTTTATCATAAAAATATAAATCAAGCTCCAAGTCCTTGATTCCGGTAAATTAAGTCGACGTTTGCTTATATTAAACGGTATTAGGTTAGGTAGCATTGAGTCACATTAGATTCAGGTAAGGTATGAAAGGGCTTCGGCTACAAATTATTTTTCCGCGAGAAGCTCTATTTTCGGCATGGAAATGTGGATTTGGGGTCACATTGGCGAGTCCGCAGTATTATATATGAATTTAAAAAAAATTCTTATTCTACAATTCGCCATTTGGGAAAGCTTACAAATAAATTCGCCAACGTACCTTTTTTCGCCAATCTGACTTTTTTGAATTCGCCAAAATGTTAACCTTTTTATTTGCCAAAGCGGATTCGCCAATGTAACCGATTACCGAAATATGTGTCTTTGCATCTGGCTTTAACTATAATTTATAGTACTTAACAGACTGACTTACATCGATGAGCAGGATCGCAAAAGGTACGAGAATCACTGGGACAGCATATTGGAACAGCTCAAAGTAGTTTGCATTAGCCTTCCAAATGAGCCCAAAGCAGGCGGCCATTGTTGACATGAACCCAGTCCCGCCCTTCCAGTTCTCCAGCAGCAGTAACTTGGAGTACTGAGCATCGTAGAAGATGAAGCATTTCTATGCGTCAAAAATCCCATCTTTATTCCCTGTAGCATTCTAGCGAGTAACTGCAAAATTCAGTTGGCGGATTGTTACCAGAAAAAACATTGCAATATAGTTGACAGGAATAGTTGAGTTCCCAACTCCGATTAGGATCCAAGAGTAGCTTTCAAATCTAAACGAATTAATAAATAAAAGAAGTATTTTTAATCATTAAAATTTTAAATTCGAAATAAGACTTGAAGCAATTCTCAAACTTACAACATAAACATTACAGTTTCCACGCCCGTTTTCTGCGTGATCTGACTTCGTATCCCGGGACTGAAAAACCATGGCGGAAAAACTGATTAATACTCTGTTTTTAAATACAGTAAACGGATACTGCTTCCATCTTAAAGTTATACGGCGTACACAATGAGCATGAAGGCCAGGGCCGAGAGCCCGAACAGAGTTTGAAACAGATTGAGCCCTCTGAGAACCCTTTGGTAAGGGGTCAGGATTTTTTGACCGGCCCCAGACAGGACTCCGGAAATAATCGGGACTCGGTATCTAGTACACTGATTCTCCAAGAGCTTCATCTGGTCCCCTTTGGCTGACCTCATGGCGTACGTGGCAATTACGGCTTCCATTTTTGGAGAATTAAATAAATCCCAGTCCTTAAAACCGGAAATCCCTTCTATTCAAATTGTGCAAATCAAGCTAATAAAGAGCTCACACTTGCATAATGTATTTGTATTTCTAATCCACTGCCTAATAATAACACATGTCCCTTTCGTCTTGGAAACACGAGCATGACTTATCTTCCTACTAAATTGAATAGGCAAATGCACGGGATGACCTACATTGAGGCAGGACTAACCGGCACACGCCTTTACAGTAAGAATGGTACTAAGCGTGCCTACCAAATATGTGTTTTTAATCATTGTAAATTTCTAAGGTCTATCATTAATTATGTAAATATAAATATGCCTCTGAGGAAGTCAGTTTCCTAACGGAGTGGACACGTTGGATAATTTTTAGACTTCCCAGGAGAGCTTATTATTAGTACCATAATTTGGACATAGTAATCCTGGTTGGGCTTGGGGCTTGTTTATTTTTGGAATTTGTATAACTCAATTGAAACGACTTCCTTAAACAGGGAACGTCGACGTACACGATTACATTACAGCTACAGCTACTACACTCTGATGGGCCTACGTTATTTGTTATTGTCTACATACGGATACAATTTCTATTACAGTATGTCCGATAATGAGCCCATCGTGGCGTAACGCCATTGTCTTGTATGGCTTTTTCTTAATTTTTCCTCTTAAAAGCCAGACCCGACCACCGGCGACGTGATGAGGTTACATCATAATGAAGACAATGAAAGGGATCTCTGGGCTCAAATATCTGCGGAAAAAATCGCTCTCATTATCATTAGCAATAAATAACTGCCCGGTAACCGGCACAACACAAAACCATTCAAATAATTCCACTACACAGAGTAGACTCTTATAGCTGGTTGTAACTTATAGCTTGCCTAAACCAATACATTTTCAAAGAACTGTTTGGCACCGGCAACAGAAGTTTTATTTTAAAGTCATGGACACTTAATAAAATTATTGGGACGAACGTAATATTTCCAAACACAAAAGATTGTTATAGTTCGGATGGTACAACGTGTTCCTTTTAAATGCAGTACGGATTGTGCTGGTGCAACCACCAACGACACGATGATGCCAATCTTCGAGTAAATTGATTTTCACTTCGCAAAGGATCGCACGAATTCCGAATTGCACTGTATTGTATTGCGTGCTTGAGTCTGGCTTACGCAAAAGTTGCCCTAAATCTAAATGATAAAATCATGATCTTGATTCTAAAATACTCTTTGAGCAAAAAAAAAGGAATGTGAAGAGAGAAGATGGGGATGATGGCCAAAAATTATGTCTTTATGTAGGATAAATTGAATACGTAAACCCTGTCCAGAAACAGGCGGGTTTACTTCCGGTCGCTCTGGTAACGGAACCCTCAATAGTACTCCAAAGTTGGTAACAAATGTCATCCCTGCGCTCCCTCAAAATGTATATTTGCTGCTTCTCTGTTTCGTGCCCGCCCAGACATTCCTGTGAATGCAAGTTCGGCTTAAAATTTCAGATTTAACGTCCATCATCATGAAGCAATTCAATGTTATACTGGAAAGGGCAAACGCAATATTCAACCCTGGAGAGTCTGTTTCGGGGCAAGTCCATATTCAGGTCCTCAAACCCGAGAAAACTAAAGGTATTTCATACAGTCATATTTATATCCGGCTAAGCAGTAATAACTACTGGTTATGTACTTGCAATAATTATTATTGCAATATTATTTGGACTTTCAGGGATTCTGATCGAGTTCACAGGCACGGCTCGGATCTTCATATCCAAAGAAGTGAGTAAGAAGATCGGCGTGAAGAGGGAGGAGCACAAATGGCACTTGAGCCGGATGGAAGAAGAGAACATTGTTGACCAGTATCTGTACCTTTACGGGGACGATTGTAAGTTGTAAGCTGGACTGACAGGATGCCAGTATACATTTAGGCGAGTGCCCTTTGACATGCTCTTTAACATTCTAGCTGGGAAACTGCTTGAGCTCCCTGTCGGCCTCCACCAGTTCCCCTTCGAGTTCAAGCTGCCAAGAATGTGTCCCGCGACCTACTATGGCCACTCCGCAAGCATCAAGTACAGCCTCTTGGCTATCAACAAGCTGGAAGAGGAAGAGGTCTGTGAGCAGTTGATTGTGCTCCTCGGCATCCTTGACCTCAACCGATATCCTGACACCCATAAGGTCACCAACGTCCTCGAAATTAAACATATGAAGAGGCTCTGCTGCAAGGCGGGCTACATTGGGTTCAAAATGTCTATCGAGCGGTCGGGCTATATTCCGGGAGAAACACTGAAGCTTCTTGGGGAAGTATACAACTATGGCTATCGGACCCACTTTGATTTTTTTAGTGTGGAGTTAGTCCAGGTAGGAAGTCCACCATACACTCTTTACTCTCAGAATTAAATTATTGGTTGGTTTGATACAGGAAATAACTTGCGCCGAAAGTGATATAATTCTGCGGAACGCAATTGGCTGATTTTAATTAAGCAGTTTGTATTTTACATTTTCCGGAAAGTGCATTATTTATTTAATTTTTAGTTGCGCGTTAGACACTACGGACACTATTGTCTCAAACAAATCCGATCCGAGCACTATTGTGTCAAAGAAATCAGATCCGAGCACTATTGTCTAAACCAAGTTCGATTCGGTACTGCGATCACCATTGGACCCCTACAAACCCTATCCAAGGACGATAGTGCCAAGCTAACCCCATTTGGCGCCTACGAACTTATGCAAGCATTATTCGGACACTATTAAAGCTAACAATCCGAGCACTATAATCTTAAAGAAATCTTATCAGAGCACGATTGCCACTAGGAAAATTGATTCGGTACCATTGAACCCATTCAAGCCGGATTCAATCACTATTGTGTTAAGAATTCCCGATTCGAGCACTATTGTATCAAGCAAACCCCAACATTGCGCTGGGGGTACGATTGTTGTGCCTCTCCCGGATATATACGTCAACTCGACTAGGGAACCATTTAATAGTAACTGATACTTATATCTCCTAGATTTGTATATGCACAGCCCACGACACTTCTGACACGACTTTCGTTAAGATTTTGACCTTTGAGGAAGGGAGCACTTTCTGTCCACCGGAACCGGGTGAATATTCCCCATGGTCGGGCTCCATCGTCCTGCCCAATCTCCCACCCAATAATCTGGGTGGGGGTGACCGGCTGAAGAAGATAAGCCTCTCCTATAAAATATCTGTGAGTTCCATATATTGACTTGTCGGCAAATATGTCGATAATAGGGTCAGATGACGTCATGGGTCAGGTGTCAACGGATCTATTACTATTTCTAGTTCCATCTCAAGTTCCAGAGGAACGGTGGGACCAGTGAGGTGGAAGTTTATGGAGACATGCCGAACATTATGATCGGGACGATTGCCTTGAAGAAGTCCCGCAGTGCCGTCACATACACGGAATATAAACCCGAAGGCATGCATCATTGAGGCTCCAGGGATCTTCGGCCTTGTGCTAATTTACTTATGGAGTTTTCTTACTTTAAAGTTAGCCAATTTTTTTTACCATTATGGTATCAAATAGCAAATATTGATTAAGGATTTCATAGTGTCGTAAAGTGCATACAGTAGAGCAAGGACTATGGAATAAAATTAGGTGGGCACGACGCTGCGCTGCTGTCTTCTGCAGAAAAGCATTACAAATTACAAATTGGGTAGAATTAGATCATACATCATATACCTAAGTATTGCGTTGTGAGGCGTAGACTCGGACTCAATACACCCAAGCCAACAATACAAGGTGAGAATAATTTTTGTCTCATTTGTGAGACTTGACTATTTGTAAGTCTCAACCGCACTAGAACAGATTAAGTTATTAAGTACGACAATGCGGTCTAGTAAAGTCTAATTACGAATCTTGTGGCCCTATTAAACTGTTATGTCCAGCTTGTTTACAATGACTAAAAGCTTAGCTAAAATGGGAAATACAGTAGGTTATAGGCACGAGTCCAGGGTACGCGGATCGACATTAACATGTCAATTGATAACCACAACAGCCTACCTACCTGTCAATATCCACATATTAATCTACATAGTTTTGTGCACTGGTGTGTGTTTATTTTATTGAATTAGCAAGACGTTATTATTGCAAAGCAGGGTTTTAGGTTTGCAATATTGCAATACACTCAAATGTTCGGAAATTAGACATTCTATTTAAATGTACTAGAGCTTACTATTTATTTTAGTGTCAAAAGCGTAAGCATGAAACTGCTAATTTCATTATACGTACGTAGTTACCTACTACCTGATATTGAACTCACAAAACGGCAAAAGGACTAGCCGTATGTCATATACGGTAACAATAGTAATTGTCCAAATTAGCCATTGCAATTTGTAACTAAACTAAACTAAATTTAAATTCGCGAATGCTAGCCCTACATGTCATACATGGTAACAATAGTAATTGTCCAAATTAGCCATTGCAATTTGCAACTAAACTAAAATAAATCTAAATTCGTGAATACAGTAGTACATATTTGATGTAATGCATATTATAGCCTCGATTTGATTGTAATCCAAGCCACACATGCTCAGTTATCTGACTCCAATTGTGGGTAATAGAATAAGCGTGCTATGTGTACTATAGTTGGCAATTCCTTTCGCGATTCGCGATCCCTCGTCCTCTGATGCAATCCGCGGGCTAAATTATCCTTTGGCTGAACTAATTCGTGGTCAATTGTGCTGGTAATCATAATAGGCCTTCCCGCCGTAATGATGATGATCCTCGTAATTGATAACGGACTCTTATCCTCCAATGGACTAATATTTACAAATAAAACCTTTTTATTCCACTGCAGTTCTTACCTCTCCTCTACTATTAACTTTAATATTATTGTAGAGTAATGCTAGTATTATGATATGATGCTTTAGTGCCTCGGGACTTGGTATGAGTATAAAAAATCTAAATAGTATTGGAGGGACGGGTGTGAGCCTGACATGATTCTCATTCAAATGTGTGAATTTATTGTTGGATCTTACACAGCCGGACCTCATCATAATAGACACTCTTCACTCATAGCCGTAGTATGCGTTGCCTATGAAGAATAAGAACGTGCCAAGGGAGTCCCGACGGACTTCACATGTCGGGGCTCGATATTGGTTCATCCTCTCCTTTGATGAATATTTATAATTCAGCAGTAAATTCAGCGACATTTAGTAAAAAGAAAATAAATTAGTACTTAGCATTTGTGGAACAGATTACGGAAGATCCGGGAAGACGAACTGGAATCAGATTCTTCACATGCTGAAAAATCCGTTATGTTGGCTTCAAATATTCTGATTCTCGCTAAGGACCGATTATAAATTAGAATAGGTATGTAGTTTGATTAGTTTTCCTATTTTCAGCTTTAGCTATAATAAAGCTAGTAAATAAATATTTTTTTTAGACAATTCATTCATTTGGGTATCCAGAAAAAATATTTTGTTAGAAAATTAGTTCATTTGGATAGCCTACAAATATAGTCGATAGCCATAATGAAGTTAGTAGCCGGGAAATAAATGCTGGGAGCCTTAAAATATGGTTTAGTAGCAGGAACCTATTTTGGAGGTGACTGAAGTTTAATAAAAGTCAAATTTGTTTCAGCTGCCAGCTATTTGTTTTGATAGGAAGCCAAAATCTTGATTGGAGGTAACTTATTTATTTTGAAAACAATGCTTAATGACAGCTACTAGAAAAAATAGCGGTCTTTAATTCTGAAGGTTAGTAAACCTGGCATCTTTTATTTCTATTTAATTTTTACTTTTATTCTACTCTTTTGCCTACAACATAGATTGAGGAGCCGCAGCGGGGTCTCTGACGCAATTTCCGCTAACTATAACAATGGGCAGTATTTTTACCCCTACACACCTTCTGGGATATTATTACTCAGGAGGAGGCTCTAGCGTAATTAAAAGGAAGGTGTTTTGTATAGGGCACACTGCCCTCCCGTGACGTAACGTGAGACAAATTCCGTGTCCTTCCTCGGAATTAGATTAATACATTAATAGGCATGAGATGGGGACTTTATGGGACTTTAATATTCAGAGGGAGGGATTATCGTATTAATTAGAAAAAGTGTGAAGGTCGAATCCTATTTAGGGCAATAAAATATGCTTTTAAATGCGAGGTATGCCATAATCCAACACAGGTAACGCACAAGCGTTGTCTTAACTAAAGCCACCGTTGAGCTCGTATACCTCGTGTTTTCAATTGCAACGGTAAGATTGCGGTCGGAATTCGCAATTAATACCTCCTCAAATGACTAAAATTATAGGGGAAGCAGGAATCATTGACAAATGTAGCCCAATTCCCATATATCCCTTCTCCGTCCTTTCTCAACACCTTCTGAGTTCCTCTTAAATACATAGTAATTAGTACCGTATGTATACAACTTGCGTCCATTACCTCGGCTTCATTGAGCAAGAATTAGAGAACCGAGATGACACTTGATCTTTACATTGGCAAAGACCTATGGATAAAAATGCTATATTTGCTAAACTCACAAGATATTTAATTTTCTCAAATTATAGCCTGCTTTCTATAATTGCGAGTAAAGTCAAACTACAATTTTAGAGCCGCTACGAGTTAACAATAATAATTATTGCTAAGTTCTTTCACACATAATAATATATTATGTACGGATCGGATCTAAAGTACGGACTCATGTCACCGTATTTTAATGTCTTTATTGCTCTAGAAACTAGGCTAAAACCATATATTTCCCTATACTATGCGTAAAGTCTTCAATCATCATAGCGATAGTGTCCACAGCCGCTCCCCGGCCGTATCACCACAACATGCCAACCTGAGTCCCGCCTTGGTCACTTAAAGTGCATTTTATATAGGAAGCTGTTGTGGCTTGATCTTATACTACTACAACACCTACTACATATTCGTTACTTGTGCGAATTCTGAGTTCTGAGCCTAAACCACCTTTAACTTTAACTGGCCCAAAATCCCAGCCAGGCTCTGGGAGTATAAAAAGGGGCAGGTCTCGTGTCGAAGTACGGTCAGTTAGTTCCCAACTTCTGTCAAGCTTAAACACTCAGTTTCCCTTAAGTGACTTCCAACGAAGATCCAAAAAACTATTTAAAATGAAGGCTGTTCTCCTTGTATTGTCTGCCCTTGTTGCCGTGGCTCTGGCGGGATACCAGCCACACTATGGAGGAGGACATGGACACGGGCACCACGGGCACGCCTACGCCCACGTCGTCCCAGTTGTCCACCAGCCAATTGTCAAAGTAAGTCATGTTATCAAATGCGCAAAATTCGGGGCTTTCTTAATGTAACGTAAATTCAAATCTAAAATTTAATGCTAATTTCGCTTATCGAAAACCTTGTACTACAGAATTAGCTTATTTCGGCGTTTTCAAAATTGATTTTTATGACCTTTTCTAATTTTTATAATTAGGTCCCAGTGGCCACCAGCTATCAGCACGAGTACAGGACCTACCACCCAGTGGTCCCAGTCGTGAAGGCCGTAAGTGTTCTTGAATTGCAGAAATGGATGCTTGCGAATTATCAATGTAGGCCAAAAGTTGTATGAATTTAATTTAATTTTTGACAGGTCCCAGTCGTTAAGTACGTTCAACCCGTTGTGGCCGCCTACCCAGTCCATCATGTAGGCTACGCTCACCATGGTCACGGTTATGGACACGGAGGACATGGACACGGCCACGCCTTCGGCTACGGAGGACACTACTAAGCAATGCCTAAAAGATATGCCTAATCTATAGGAACTGTTGTGCAACCAAAGACCAAATACATTATCAGACGCTACTATTTCATTTCTGGATTTCAGTTCTCTTGTCTTTCTTTCGCATACTTACTTCAATATCTGGCTGTTCTCTTGTTTTTCTTTCCCATTATTCAAGATCTGGCTTTTCTTTTGTCTTCTTTCGCATTCTTCAATATCTGGCTGTTCTCTTGTCTTTCGCTCCAATTCCTCAATATCTAGCCTTCTCTCTTTCTCTTTAATTCGCCATCTTCTTATTTTCTCTTTTTCTTGACTTTGGTTTCTATACATTTCTTGTCTCTTGATTCTTCCTCTTCTCTCTCCTTCCTTTCAACTGTACTTTCACCTTTACACTGGAGAAATTACTGCCAACGAATTGTAACTTTACAAACTGAATTCTCGTATTTATGCGAGCCATGACTTATTTAAACTTTTTATACGTATTTTGTACCTACCGGATCCTAAAACGAAATAAATGACAGGTTTTAATATAAACGTTCCTAAGTCCAGGCGTCTCCAAAAACCGGTGCCGTGAAATGTTCCCCAATGATTGCCAAACCTACGCGATGTTTTAGGGAGTATGGTATCAGCAACTTAATTGGAATACTCTGATCAGTTGTCGTCAGCGGAACATAAATAGTTAGTGGCAATATCCTTGGGATGCAATCTGTCTCTACACATTTCGCACACACGATATACCAGTTTCATTAAGTTATATTTACATAGGTAAAGTTAAGGAAAATAGCAGAAAAAGATCCATTTTCGCAAAGACAGGATACACGCTTCAAAACACATAGTATTCGGCTCAATTCGTATGTATAAACGTCAATTCGATTATATTTCCCGTTCAAATAGTAGATTTTATGGATGATGAATTATTATAGTAAAGAGGGAAGAATGGGATTTAGGATCTGACTCACATTCGGCTAGGTCCTAGTTCATTACAGATAATGATAATGAAAGACTAATACCTACAAAAACATTATATACTAATTTCATTGTCAATAGTCAGCACAGCACAGGCTGTTTGGGACTCAGGATCAGGACTGACTACAAATTACCAAACTCGATAAATTGATCTGGAGCACATTAAGGGCTTAGGGTTAGAACAATAAGAAAAATTAGCATTTGTGCGTGAGATCTGGACCCTCATCTTATCACATGGGCCTGGGATACAAGAGTACCATTTAAGATAGTAATGGTAATGATAATTATTTAAACGAAAAGCTATTTGGTAACAGATAGTAGAGAAGCTTCAACAATAGTCTTAAGAATTATTGTAAGCAGTAAATTCATAAGACTGCAGCGTAAAACTTAGCAAAATACAATTCCAGTACAAAGTAAGAGATTCAATGGCTGAGCTTATTCATCCTCACTAATTGTGAGCGTCTCATCGGCGTCGGGTGAGTCTGAAATCAAGTCATCTCCAGTCTCTTCCTCTGGTTCTCCCTTAGTAGTTTCCACATCTGCTTCAATAATTTCCCCATCATTATTTATGTCATTAGTCTGAATCTCTTGAGTAGTGTCCTTATTCTTGGTTTTAGCGGCCTTTGCAGCATTCATATAGGCGTCTAACTCCTTGTCCAAGCCCGCCCTACCGGCTCTGGCTTTGGACATGTACTGTAAGAAAATAAGTCAGCATTAGTTCAAGTTCGCTATTTAGTAGTTACAAAAGTTTGAGAAAGATCGTCAAACTGCGTACAATCCAATGTTTTGAAACAGAAACATACATCATCGAGGTCATTATCGAGTTCTTCCTTTGTCATGCTCTCTCGCTTGAAGGTTTTCGACAGAGAGTCTCCTCCCCCGCGGCCTCGGTTCAGAGGGCTGATTCTGCATTAAAATATAACGTAAGCACGTAAGGTAAAATGGTGCTTGGCTTAAAATTGCTGGTTATAGTTAAGACCGTGACTTCAGCATACCCTGAGCCTCTTCGAATTGAAATATTCCCAAACGGAGAACGTCCAGAAACACTTGTCTTCACAATGGAGCCTGTTCCCTTTCGTACAGCCGTAAATACTATTTAAATAAATATGTACTTCATGGTTTAATTAACACAATTAAGGCATGCCAATTATTATTTTTAAAATACAATAAGATCTAACCATTGAAATTTCCACGTGGAGTACCTCCGACTCGTCCGCGCAAAGCAGCCGATGGAGTGGCTCGAGCCATAGCTGCTGCGCCTAATAAAGGTTGTGGTCCAATCATTCTGTTTCTTACAAACGCTGGTGTGAATCGAGCGCTTCCTCGACGGTAGCTAGGAATGCCACGAGGTAAGCCTGAGAATGATGGATATGAATACCCGAAGTCTTGCTGAAACTACAAAAAGTAATGAATTTTCCGTAATCCGTTTAGATTAGAGCTCTAGTTTAGAACCACGCACCAATTCCCGATAATAAATAAACCAAAGTGAACTACAGTTTAACCTCTCCATCGTATGGTGACCCTAATGCGGCAGCCAATTCAGCCCGAGCCTCATAACGAGCTCTGGCCATGAGTCGTTGAGTTTGCTGACGTCGCCTTTCAGCATACTGGAGTGATAACATACGAGCAGCATGAGCCTCTTCCTGAAACCCTATTCCACCTCCTCTTGGTGAAAACTGAAGTGAAGGGACCTCATGGCCGTCGTCATGCTCCAGATCAAAGCTGGGCGTTGGCGCTTGAGCTTTAGGTTTCTCAAGTTGTTTGAATCTAAATACGATATACAGTACAAAAGAAATGTAAAGTACAAAATCCATCTCAGCCAAATGCACTGTTTTGCTGCTGCTTCTGGTAGTCAAATACCAGGTTCACAATAATAATTATTATAGTTCAGCTAGTTTGTAGTTGGGAGTATTACGTCTGCGCAGTACGTACCTATCAGATAACCCTGTCTGAGTCGTCATGATTACTCGGGGCTGAAATTCATGATCTGTTTCCATGAGGTCTGCCATAATCAATAATCCCGAAAGCACACTTTCCTGGAAAAAACAGCAGACACGAGGACGAGGACAGAAATATGTTGAACTACAATATTATTATTATATCTATGTAATACATACCTACTGAATGTTGGAGGATCCAACCCAGTTAATGGATCGGCGATGTCCGTAAAAGAGGTTACAGCGACTTCTTATTAATTCTAATTACACTTGCCCCCCATCAGCAAGTAATAATATACCTTGGTAAATTGGTTCCGGAAGGTCAATGAGTGTTGAGAGTTGTCTTTGTCAAAAAGTTAATGGTACGAGTAGATATACCTTGAGGCTTGGAGCTGGGATGGGAATTATGCTTAAGACTTAAATAATTAAGATCAATTAGTCCTGGATTTATGATTTTCCAAATGCC
This sequence comes from Hypogastrura burkilli, assembly GCA_034696285.1. Lineage (NCBI taxonomy): Eukaryota > Metazoa > Arthropoda > Collembola > Poduromorpha > Hypogastruridae > Hypogastrura > Hypogastrura burkilli. The sequence continues at coordinate 12,451 of JAQFZY010000225.1, forward strand.
GCAGCAAAGACGCTTAGTTCGAACCACTCCTGCCGCTGGTGATACTAAAAGTTACCACCCGATAACGTAAACCCATGGAACCCTCCCTTCTCGATTCAACCCCTTAAATGTTTGAGAAAAAGGTCAACAGTTTTAGCCCAAAATTTGATTTGGATTTCATATTTAATTTATTTACGTTTCGGACTGTTACAGTGTTATATAACAATTATTATTGTTGTACAATACTGAGCGCACTTATTACTATAATTAAAATTAAATTAAAACTTGCTTTCTTTTTTAAGTGGAAACGCCGTGAATAAATAAGGGACGTAAGAGTATGGGAATTAAGTCACAAACGATCTCGCCTGTGACCCAAATCTACTGGACTGGGATTGCCAATTGCCACACGTTCAAAATTAGCTCCGTTTAAGCTTGAAATAGTGCTAAATAAAATATTTTGTACACGCACAAACAAATTCCTTTCAAATTATGAGATGATTATAAAATGTTATATTATTTATTTAAACTAGATATAATTTTAAGAATTATGAGAGCCTTTCCCATGACCTCTTGAAAATGAAATCAGGGAACACCCAACCTTGCTTGCGAACATTGCTAAGTTGTGCCATTAAGCGCAAAACCAACTGTGGTGTTTTGGGTGGTATGATTTAGTCTGACCGACGCGAGCACCTTGCCGGGTTCGTCTACCCGTTCTCATTTAATTTTCCAGCTGATCTGTTAAAGCGATTTAAAGCTAGGCGAAAGGAACCTAAAACCTACCGTATTTGATAAAGTTTAATCATACCCGAAAGCTTGTAGAACAAATGCGACATGTGAAAGTCGTTATAAGGGCAGAGTATAAAATTCGCGGCTGATTTTGAATTTCAAGTAAACCGAGGACAGAAGAGTAAAAGCACTGACAACTGAGGTGGCAGGGGAGAGAGAGTTCTCCATCAACAATATCTCATGCTCAGAAGTAAAAAAGTACTGATCATTTTTTAAATACGCAAACTGTAAACACCACGTAGCGTAAACACTAGCAATCTAGCTAACCTTATGCACTGACTCTCGTGGCTAAGGAAACGTTGTGTGTTAAATAAAACCTTTAGCAAAGTAGTTAAAATATATTGGTATAGAATGGGGTGTGAGAAGTACGGGTGGTACATTTCAACATGACCGGCTGTGTGAAAGTTAGTGGACGGTCACATGTTACATTACATTTGACATTTAAAAATATTTGTATACATCATCGGTCATTCTCATTCATTTAGGAACTCCCTAATTCAGCGAACCGGAAGTAGGGTGAGTCATCTGTGTTCTGTCATCAGTGTTGGTGTCCTGCGTTCAATCCTCACTTAAAATGGTAAGCGAATAATGCAAATATTTGAATTTTTTCTGCCTGCTTTTGTTTATTTTTGGATAGGTTCATTTGGTATTTGACATTTTGCATTTGACTTGGACTTGGGGATAGGGGATACATTACTTTAATTTGTATCTTCTTACAAATCGTAAAGCTGCATTGTGATTTACTTAGCAATCAAAGAAATCTTGCTTAATTCTAATTAGAGGTTGAATTCATAAACATAATGGCTTGTACTTATTTAATATTGATATTGCATAAACAAAAAAATGTAGATTTTACCTTTGACCTTAGCTTTAGTTTACCACCGTAAAACTAACTTCAACTTCAGGCAATGATATTAACAAATTATCAGGTCTTCAAATTGCACAAAGGAATCACCAATAATTCCAAATTCAGCTTAGTTCGTCTGCTCACCGCTTTTCTTATTCTTTGTTGTAGTTACACGTTGTGTATTAACACTTAATGCCTTAATGCTTGCTAACATAACCGTAAGTAAATAAATGCAAAATTGACTGTTCACAGACCCGGGTTATGGGTTAATTCGATGAAAATATAAGCTCTTGTGTCTTGTGCGCCTGGTTTCTCTTGTTATGCCTCCATGGTTCATGGTAGGCTCACCCAAGTAAGCCTTACATCTAACCTAGGCGAAGTGAAAGATAGCGAATTAACAAAAGACCACTAACCCTAATTCAACCGATGAGCGAATTCCAGTAAACTCGACTACAAGCCAATAATATATTCCTACCTGAAACACACTACATCCGTGAATTATTCCGACACCGATTCGTAGCTTTATTCAAATTCAGATTTAAACCCAAAGTTAACCGTGAAGCTGAGTTTTAACTGGTTCAAGCTTCAGATACCATTTTGTGTATATGAGTTACGTACTTACCTAATATTTTGTTCCAAATCAGTTACGAATAATAGTACCAATATGAGGAAATATATCGTAATCCGTCGTGAGTTAGTTTTTACCATTTCGAATTACCAGTACCTAGATCATGATTAATCGTAAAGAACCTTACCGCTTAAGGTCAAATATCACTACTGGCCATCCGACCTAAATTGCATGCATTATACTAGAGCCTACCCTGATACTATACATATTTAGAACACACTTGGTTGGGTCAAATACACATGTGTAAGGTACGCAAAGGAAATATTTAACCTTACGGGGTAAGGTTCTTTCTGAGGTTATTTAATTATTGCTATCAGTGTGGGAGAGTTTAAAGCTTCCGTTGCGATCCCGACAGTAATCACACGTTATACAGTTATACAAAACAACTTATCGGTAGACATAGACAGATTCCGCATGGATTCGTATCGCTACACTAACTACAACTACAGTATATTCAAAATTAAATCAAGGCAACCATGTTTGCATTTACATTTACCTAACTGTTACTGAGTCATTACGTTTATTTTAAGGTGTAGGCAATACAAAGTTGAGTAGAAATAGTTTATAATATTTACAAGGTAGAAAGTGGTAAATTACAAAGTTGTGAGAAACAACACAAATCCTCCATTCAAAGTGGCTTCCGGCAGGGTTTCAATTTCACCCTTCTAGTTTGGAGTTATCAAGGCAAAGCTTCTCCTTTGCTGATCTGAAATAGAGAACGATCATAAATAGAACTCAGTAAAATACTTGACTTTAGCTCCGGTATTTGTTTCGAATATTATTAATGTTCTAACCCATGCTTCCAAATACTCTATTTTCCTCTCCAAAGAAGTAAGCCTCTCATTCAAGTTGGTGAGCCGAGACCTGGAACTTAAATCTAGAACGAGCAAAATATTAGTTACACATTATGTAGTACTACTACATTTGGTTTGGATTGCTATCTACTGATCTTGTGTCCCGATTTATTTCGCATGTGTGATGTGAGTTCATTTGGGCGTGGTCTCATTCATCATCAGACACTTTTACGGTTCGCTGCGTAACGTCTAGACGCTTTTACTCTTAAACTGCATCTTATTCAATCACCATTTCCTTATTGTATTATATTATTTTTTGCGAGCGGTGTCGAAGAGTGGAATTGGAATATGGAATTGCGATTACGAATGGCTGACTGTAGGTAGGAATGACACATGAACATGACACCACTGCATTAGTTGTGTCCGAATATATTTGGAGGACATAATATGACCTGTCTAACCTAATGTAGTTAGTAGTTTTTAGTATCAGTATCAATTCAAAAATACACGTAGTTCTCGTTAAACCTTACAAGTAAATCCCGAACGAAAACATGATCAATGCTAGTCATAATGAACAATAAGGGTTTCATACCGAAGGAGTTTAGGAAGTCTGCGATTCTCTTAATCGACCCCGTGATGACCTCAATGTACTCTCTATTTGCCCAGTCCTGTTGAATCTGCTTCTGGAAGTCCTCCCGGTGTGCCATGACCGCAAAAAATATTTAAAATTGCAGTACCTTCAATCTTGCAAAGTAATAACAAAATTCAGAGATTTGGGCTTGTTAGTTTGAATCCGGAGGGAGGAGGAGAGGATTTTCTCACTATCCCCCAAGCGTATCGTGCTCTCTAAAACGAATCGCCAAACTTATACTGAAAAAAATTCGAATTGTCGGTCTAATAATTTTTTTTTTGCTCCTATTTTATTATGCGAACGGGATACGCATATTAATTGATAGTAGAGAGAATAGTGTGGATAGATAATACGGAGTGGGTGGTACAATTAACCTTATAGGTAATAGAGCTATATACCTACTTCAATTCTTACACCTTGTTTTTAAAATATATGTAACTAAAATACAATTGGTCGAATAATCCATGTAGTATGTCTATTCCGGCATCATGGTTACTCATAATCCGTACCTAAGTTTTTTCCCTTTATTCTAATTCTAATTATTGTCAAGTTTCGTGCCTTTGAATCTTGGCTTTCGTCTTTTCCTTGGCGAATTCTATGTTCCTTAGAATGGAAATAACAATTTCTTGATTCGCATCCTTCACGCTGATAATAGACTTTGACCTAGAAATGTACCCCTGAACTCATTAGCTGCTTTGTTCTTCTCTGTAAGCTTGCGTGTAACTTAATTAATGACAATTTCCGTATTGATTGGTTTTCCAGGCGTATCATTCCCAATTCGTCAATTTGATGCCGGGTCAGATAATTGGGAACATGGCCATCCTTCCCATTCGTACACAGATTCGTGGCCCTGCGGGCCGGGACACTTCCGAAATGGACATTATTGATGAAGCCCTCTACTATTTCAAGGCCAACGTGTTCTTTCGGACCTATGAGATTAAGGTAGTCTTACGCCAGCCAAGGTTTTTATTTTTTAAGTTCGAACTTTATAGTAGTAATATTAAGGTGTTTATCTGGGTTCCGACTTTCAGAGTGAAGGGGATCGGCTCCTAATCTACTTGACTCTCTACATCAGTGAGTGCCTCAAGAAGTTGGCAAAGTGTGCGAACAAGAATCAGGGGGCCCAGGAAATGTATACGTTGGCCATTAGCAAGTTTGACATTCCAGGGGACCCGGGGTTCGTCCTCAATTCTGTATATGCCAAACCTGGAACTTCACAGGAGGCTGGTAGGTTGAATTGTGCAGTTAATTTTAGTCTCTGATCCATAATTATGAAATTCGTCGATACTCCATTCTCAGAGCACCTTCGCCTGTACTTGAACCAAGTGAGACAAGAGTGTGGGAACCGTGTTTGCGAGAAAGTGTTCAATACGGAGGATGGAAAGCCGTCAAAGTGGTGGTTGTGCTTTACGAAGAAAAAGTTCATGGACAAGTCACTCGCTGGGCCTGGAATGTGAGTGCCGAACCTGAGCTCAACAACATGTCTGATACTAAAGTAATGTCCTGATTTTCGATATAACTAAACAGTTTTCCAATACTGGTAGTTACAGTATAAGGATACCTAGCTCCCAGATCGCCTGATTTTTGCGCGTATGTTTCTACAATGATTTTTATTCTACAGATCATGGGTAGATTGGTTCTGTGTATTAATATTTACATAGCCTGGGGTTAATGAAATACATTATTTAATTATTATGATCGCTTTAGCATCAAGTCTGTCAATGCATGAATTCTAAAGTGTTGCTTCGCAGAGGAATACGCTATACGCTATTGCTAATCAAAAGCTTAGCTGAATAAAGATTATGTCATGATTATGATCCTCGGCAAATTACATTAATGAAACATATTGTCGTAGCAATATGGAGTATGGATAGGATACTATCGCTAAATTTTTACTGTTTATATACTTTTATTAACCAGAACGTTAATTGAAGGATACGTTGGTACTTAATCTTGAACAAGTCTATTTCTATCATGGCTTTCAGATTCAGACCCTCGTATTATATCGTTCCACACTCGACGTGCGCCGCTGTACTCTAATGGTAATGACCGCTTGTCGAACCTGTAGTTTTTCTACTTGCTCCTGATGATGCTATTTGTTATAGTACGTAGTAGAACAAGTGATTAATTATTGTGCGTTCTCATATATTGTGGCCAGACTAGTAGGGGAACCTGTCTCGGCCAGTTTCAGAGCAGTAATGGCCAAAGAGTTGGGTAATGAAAGAGAACTAGAGTCAACTAATCGCCAGGTAATCTTGAGAAGGATATACCGTATACTTTTATTAATTGCATCTTCAGTTAAACAAGAAACAATACAGCGATCAGTTTAGACACATCACACTTGTCATGTAACAATAATGATAGTAAAGGAAATACAGTAGTTTGTAGTTTATATAAACGTCGAATAAATTACTACTATGCAGTAGGTAAGGCAGATAAAGTATACGTCAAGGATCCACTTGCATTTAACGTTGACATCGTTAACCCATCCCTAATCCCAATTCCAACAAGGGACAGGCAAAACGTACGATACGAATACAAAGGACGGTACAGGGTCATTGTGGACTTTAACCTAATTCTATTCAAAACTATAGTTGGTCTCATTGTCATTGGTCATTGTAGTGGAGGATGACTTGTCAAGTGCAATTATATTGCCACCGCCAATCCATTCTTCTTCTGTCGATTCCTACTGACTCAATTCCAAGGATTGGAATTACATATAAAGTGTGTTCGTATAAATACAGTAGATGAAGACCTTCTGGCCTTATTGACCTTTGCAGTACGCAAGGCACTTCTCTTTGGTCACAAAATTATTTGGATTTCCGTCGCAACCACCATAGTCTGAAAATGATTGAACTAATGATTAATATACAAGTACGCATTTTATTAGTTTTAAAAACCATGGAGTAACGTACGGAAAATCACGCAGTCCTTCAGCTTGGGATCATAGTGATATCGCGTCATCATTGCCCTGCAATGGCCCCGACGAGTCGGCAACACACAGTTCTCCTCTGGGTTACCTATAAACGTAAACCCAAGCCTTGAATAAAATTATACTTTTAAATTAGAGCTGTGACCTTATACAGCGTAACTCACCAACTATTGGGGCTTCGGTCTCATCTACGACCTCTGCCTCTGGGATCCCGGACACGGACCCAACCGAAACTTCAGCCTCCCTGCTCACCGTGACATTGGAACTAGTGACCTGGGTCGGGGACGGGAGGGCCTTCTTGGGCTCAGGCTCCGTCGTTACGCCACATAGGCACTTCTTGCAGCCCCGGTCACTCCGATCCTGGATTATGACGCATTTCCCTGAGCAGCCACTGAATTTGGGACAGTCGGGCAGCTTGTGCTTGGAGACTGTGACGGGAGCCTGGGCTGTGGCCTTGGGAACCGCAGGCACTCCCGGCTCAATTTTGGGTAGTTCCGACTCGGCAGTCTGATTTTTGGTCTCCGCCGCCGGCGGGGCCTCTGGCTTGGTGCAACTAGCCTCACAGAGGGCCTGCTCTGGGAACCTGTTATTATTCCCTCCGCATCCGGACCAGGAGAAGGGCTGGCAGGCCTTTGTGGCCACATTGAAGAACCAACTATCAATTACAGCCCGGCACGGCCCTCTTGATTTGTCCAAAAAGCAATCGTTCGGATCAAATTCTTTCAGTCCACTTGAGCCACTTCCACTCTCGTTACTCTCGATCGTCGCCATCGTCGTCCCCTCCCCGGCCTCCACTGTATCAAAGAAAATATACTTACACTTCAGGACCAAAAAACCAAAAAATATTAGGAATACTATGGGACAAAAACGGGGGGAGAGCTAAAGTGAAATGGAATGAAACGGAATACCCGGGCATGTACTATTCGTAATATAAAGGGACGGAAAGGGGAAAAACGATATCCGAGGCCGGGCTGCTGCTGGAGGCCCGCCGCATTTATCCACTAGTACCTTCAAATTCAATTACCCGGCCGGCATACCTTTGGAAAAGGCCCTGGTCCTACATAAACCTTTATATTTGGGCCCATTATGGTTTAAAGACGACTGGGCCGAGTCTCTGGTAGTTCTAAAGGGAAAGTCTGGGAAAGCACGTATGCCGAAAATTTGGATTTCGTAATCGGGCTCCGAACATATGAGACCCCGCCGCTCCCGCTTAAATAGGCTGAGGCTCTACGCTGAATGTGGACCCTGTATGTATAATCATAATCACTTAGGCCTAATTTCAGGCGTAATATGAAAAATACCGGAAGTTTCGCCTCACGGAATATTGCCTAACTTTCACCACAAACTTTCTCTTTTATCTGGGAAGGAGGAAGAGCTTTTAGGCCTCACAGAAAGTTATTCACCATTTTGGAATGCGCTTTTTAGAGGAATATATGTGTTGCAGGTTGTATAGGAAATTGGCCAGTATGCATTATGCATACTGGCTGGTTAGCTTGAGAAGGATAAAATCAATGCATTCTGCTATCCATTATTTTGCTGTAATTTATTTCACAATGGGATGCGTAGAAACTACTTAAAAATCGAAAATAAATATGCCTCTTAGATATTTAAATTTTTAATTTCTATGGATCCCATTGAAAATAAATTGCACCATTTGAAAGAACATACTATTCTGATGTAGAGCCGACCTTTCGGCACGTCCAAAAAATATGCAGATCTTAAGGCAACAAGACGTTTATATTTCTAGCCTAGGAGCCGGGCTCTAGGCGACTTTATACCCCGTGGTTTCATTTTCATTGACCGCCAAAGTTGTGAGCCTAGTTTTTCCAGCTCTCTCCAGCCAGGAGCTCTCTACTCTAAGCCTCTGTACTGAAGTGGTCCCGAATTGCCTCCCTGACTGATGACATGTGAACATAAAGTAGACATGAAATGAGGCGGATGGAGGAGGGAGCCGGAGCCAAACAAGTTTCATGAGTTTATAATACGCATTCTGAGTTGTAGCCTATTTGGGACTGATCCGGGTCTGGGGAGGATAAAACAAAATATACCAGCAATTTCAGGAAAATGGACCAAATAATGCGCGGAGCTACAACCATAATATAATTATACTACATGTACATTGGTAATGCCAAAGAGAGAAAAGTCAGTTTCACTTCTTGTTACATCTTGGCTCTGCTCTAGCTTCGTGCTCTTTCTCCTCCTACAGCCTCAATCTCCCTTTCTTCATACATAAATAAATGGATGCGTGTCTCCTTTAAACATGGCATGCCTCTCTACCTTGACATTTACCTCTTATGTAGTACTCTTTACTGTGTACTGCTTGGAAAGATCCAGGATGCCTTTCTACACTGCGCTGCTACTATAGACGTCCCTAATTCGACATTTTGACCTCATTTCGGTTGAAGTATAATGTTCAAATTCGTTGAAATGCAAAATTATTGTCCGGACTTTTAACTTTGCTCAGCAAATACAGTGTAGTATACAATTTCGTTTCAACATCAGTTATTTTTGTTTTTGATAATAGTAGAAATATTAATTACTCAAATAGTGTAAATATGTACAGCGGGTGCAGCGGCCTTATTGAAAGACTCTTAATTGGTCAATTACCTAGTTAAGACGACGACGATGGATCCTGCGAGTTGTCTGTACGTTAAATGGTATAGAAGCAAGCGGTACGTAAGACTGTAATTTTCTCAATTTCCCAAGGTCTGAATTTGGAAGAGCCGACTTGTCACCGAGGCTACTATAAGGAGGCCTCTCTCCCTCCTTCACTTCCCACTTGGTTCGATGAAGGAGGAGAGCCCTAGAATGTATTTAGTATTCTTAACAGTTGAGAGACTGCCCGACTTTGTGGGAGCTAAAACTTTTGGTGGCTGTTCCATTTTGTCCATTTCCGGGCCCGAGCACTGTATTGGGGAGCCCTGGCGGGTTCCAGAATGGAATATTACATTCCTTCCCCGTATCGGGGTCCGGGAAGGAACCGCATTTCCTTCCCTTTCTTCCGCTTCCCACTTTGAAAGGCTCCCGAGCACTCTGGCTTATCAACAGGCCCTCTGCTTTATTGAAAAAGTTCCCAAAATGGAATATGGGGCTCTTATGGGAACGGGCCAAAGTAAGTGACATTCCGTCCCAACTTGACAGCTATTAATTATACGGGAAAATGAGTCAACTCCATTGGCGAAATCTCGTAGGCGAAAATGGACCCCCAATGTATATCCTATTTAAATTTCCTTTAAAATCCTATTGTTTTGAGCATCACTATTTTCGACCAATTGAGTACGACTTTAGATCTCCTTCACCTTAACATAGGCTCCAGCAGTCGGCCTTCGGTCCTATTATGGGCTAGTCGTCATATTGGAGAAAGTGAAGCGGCCCTCCCTCTTCTTTTACTACTTAAGGATCCAAAAGTTAATCCGAGCAAAGAGATCTTTGAGGAGGCTTCAAAGACGTTTTAGATCTTCCACTTATTTCCCCTTTTTATTCCCTGGCCCGCCCTGCCTGTCGTAGGGGTTTTACGACTGTCAACCCGCCTCATGCCACAAATGGAAGTGTGCTCCAGTTAATTACAAGAGAAAGAGGATTCCCGGCAGGAGCCCATCGATCCTCGCCTCTCGAAACTCCCTTCCGCATGATTTATGTAGCTACGGGAGCCCCCGCTTTATGAGGATGAGTCCTAAATTAGAAATATGTAAACTTGGTCGGGCCGGTAGCATATGGCCGGGGCCCGGGAGGAGTCTAACTACGACAGGCGGGCCCGGCCCGGCCTGCCTGGGGAAAAGTTTAAAGGCTAAGAGAGAAATATCTTAAATCTGGAGAAATGAAAAGGGAAGGAATATTCGGCAGATTAAAAATGAAAAGACTTTGAGGGGCAGGGCGGGAGAGAGGATGGGCGGAAGAAAGGAATACTTACAATATCTCGGGATAAAGGAAAGCGGAGCGGAGGAGGCTGGCTAAGGCTATGCACTGCCTATTATGGACCTGTTCATTGTGTAGAACCCTATTCGGAGGGTCTACTTAATTAGAACGGAGGTATGAAAAGTATTTACTTCTACCTAAAAACTACTTACGTGATACTTTCCTCAAGACCAAGACTCGGCTTGGGCTGTCTCAGGGCTTCCTGGCTACTGGCTACTGAAACACTCAAAACTTTAAGAGCTAACCGAACCTTATCTACCCTAAACTACTGTAGCATACGCTTAGCTTTGACGACTACGAAACTAACGTTCTCGAGCATTTTTTCTTAACCAGAAATCTGTATATTTAGGTTGTATAATGAAGACATTACAATTTCTGCTATTTATAGCTATTTTTAAGGTGCTGTAAATATATGCAATTTCATTCGTGTACACCCAAATGCCTACAAATGCCTAAAACGGAAGTTCATAGCCTGAAAAGTCTAGAAATATCTAAACCGGAAGTGTATAGCCTGAAAGGCCTGGAAATGTCTAAAACGGAAGTAAATAGCCTGAAAAGCCTAGAAATATGTAAAACGGAAGTGTATAGCCTGGAAAGCCTAGAAATGTCTAAAACAGAATCTTATAGCCTGAAAAGCCTGGAAATGTCTTCAACTGAATCTTATAGCCTGAAAAGCCTAGAAATGTCAAAAACTGAGATGTATAGGTGAAAAGCCTAGAAATGTCTTCAACTGAATCTTATAGTCTGAAAAGCCTAGAAATCTCAAAAACGGATATTTATAGCCTGAAAAGCCTAGGAATGTCTAAAACGGAAATTTATAGCCTGAAAACCCTAGGAATGTCCAAAACGGAAGTTTTTAGCCTGAAAAGCCTGGAAATGTCACTAACGGAAGTTAATAACTCAAAAGTGTCCAAATTTTAAAAATTGAAGCTTAGTGCCTAAAAATCCGTAAAACGAAAGCTTTGTGAATGAAAAGCCTACAAACACCTAAAACGTTTTGTCACGAACGTCACAAAGTTTTGTGACCAAGTTTAAAAATGCCTTTAATGGACTTGTGCTACAAATGCTTACAAATACCTAGTGTGGCGTTTGGAAGTTTAGCTCCACAAATATGCCTAAATATGCTTTAACGCCTAATTCATTGTGGATAGTCTGGTATACATAGTTTGCGTAGAACCCGGGTCCCTGCCGGTGGGTCCCGCTGTGTGTTCCTTTCTTTGAGAGAAAGTCAAGAGTTGGTTTTTTGTGGTTGATGACCCGCTCATCAATCTTAGGCTTCCAGAGCGTGCCAGAGCGGGCCAGAATAATTTTCCAATAAACCTCGTACCATTCTCGTATCATCTCTCATCCCCTTGTACATACATTTCTCTACATGGCCCCTCGCCCAGTCCACAAGAGTAGCCCTTATCCCGCTGGAACTGCCCCTAGAATTACATTAAGTGTCCTAAGCAGGGAGAGATAGGTCCTGGTCCGCTGCTTTAATACATCATTCACTCCCCCGAACTCCCAGTCACTCACAAGAAAGTGAGAACAGGAATTGAATTAATAGAGCCCCAACTATTAACCGGATTGCTTTTATGGACTAGAGGCTCTTGTTCCACGGATCTGGGATACTTGTATGCCCTCTCATTGGCCATTGGATGTCCGTCCGTGGTGATACCGACGACAAATGATAAGATTTCGCGGCTTCTAGGGATTTGGAAATACTCCACCTTAATCAACTCTGAAAAACTCAATTTATTTTATGCCTTATTAAATTGTTGCGTAAATCATTTGCAAGATGTAGGCTGTTAGATTTAAGGATCCCTCACATGCGGAAAAGAAACCAAGCCGTCCCGATCCAGTGGAATCAACGTGTCACACGTTGAGCCTCAACGTGAGCCGCAAAACGACACCTGACCTCCGACCACTTAGACTTAAACCGTAAACAACATGCGGAAGGACAGAGATGAAAAATGAGGCTTCGTCTACTCAAATTACGGAAAATTTCCAACGCTTTCCCAGAAATCGAGAGTCCTCCCCTGACCAATTCCTAAAATAAGATCCCTCGCCTACGCTGAATCGCCTAGATTTTGATGTTATGCGATCAGCTTGTGTTACATCATTATGGTGACGAAATACATAATTCCAGAACTGTTACTGACTATCGTAATCGTAAGCTAACTCGAATTTATTTGCTTACCGACGATAGCTTCCAAGTCCTCACTCGTGGTGTAGGCCTCAGGCCTCAGGATAGGGACCTCCGTTGGGGCGGGTAGGGCCAGGCCTCGGGTCGCCAGTGACCCAAGGGCCAGGACTAGTGTGAGCAGGGAGCCTTGTCTCATTTTTACGTAAGAGCCTACAACTACAGGCCCGTCTCAGAGATCACAGAGATTGCACAATTGGCACACTTTCGCTTTGAGCCGAGACGAATAATTACGTACTAGGGGACCAAACTGTAGGTCAGCCGGTCCGCAGTTGAATGGGTGATGGGAGACGAGGCTCCTCAGCTTTTATATTTCATACGTACAATACAGGACGAGAAGAGACGCTATTCCCATTCTGAATTGTGAGGCTGTATTAGGCAGGCTAGAGAGAGTAGTTGTAGTTAACTATGACCTCTCCCATCTTCCTCCTTTGGATCTATTTTCCATAACCTACGTACGTGTACCTGGCACATCAAAGTTCCTATGGAATATGCCGTGACATGCCAGTTGGGGCTTGCAGTGCTTTAAAGCGTGGGCCTTCGATCCGCATTACTTGCATGTTTACCTACTATTTTGGGTAAACAAAGGGTTGGGGAGCTAATTCCGTCTCATTGTTTCATAGCCGAAGCGTGGGCCGGCCGATTCCAAACCTACTAATTTGCGGCTCAGAACTCATAATTTATGAACAGATTGGGTTAGGCGGTTTCCCTTTCTATTGTTGGACAGATACAGATTTCATGATAAAGGAATTATGAAAGATGAGGCGAGGTGGGCTCGTCCGAATTTAGTGATCAATATTTTGGGCCGGTCAATATCTATTATATTCAATGCAATTTATATTATGACATTGTTTGCTTCAGTTCCGAACTTCTTTTTGTAATCATGTTTGGAAGGAAATGATGCATTAATACTGTAGTGCAAGTTAAAACGGCCCGTATGGATGCTGTGTGTGATAGTAATTTTATTATTTTCTAAAATCTAATTCAACTGGTTCGAAATTAAAATATCCAAGAAATTCGAATATAAGCAAGCGTATTTATTTAACTGTATGAATCACAGATCACAGTCAAAATGCATCTTAACCTAGAATTTATAACGTAAAGTCGTGATCGACATGCATAGTAGGTGCCTCTCTGTATTCTGCACTATACTACCTATCCTATTGTAAGACTGTATTAATAGTTTCGCTTTTCACTTTCGACTTCTATCCTATTTTAGTTTGGATTGTTCATCCTCCAGGCCATGGCCACACCGTTTTCACTTTCCTACCTTAACTAGGTACAGAGATGTTGGCCTGGCCTCGAAGATGGATCATGGATCCTAATCTACAGTATCTGCGATTGTATGTACTACTACAATGTATCTGCATGCATTACCATTATGTGATGACAACGTGGAAATGATTTGGGTAAAGTAGGGGAATAGATTTATTGCCCTCCCACGGATTATTCATGGGCCCAATTCCAGTGATCACTCCTGCTCCCTGCACGTGGCCCTCGTAATGAAGAATAATTCGGACCTATGCTTACAATAGTGGATCATCTGCTAACTCTGTAGTAGAGGAGATCTGGCTATGAGGAACTAATCAAACCTCCGCCACCTTAAACTCCTAATCAATAAAAACCATTAAGCCCCGTGCCTCCGCCTACGTGCCCATACCTTTGTTATTCTATGAACCTTTGTTCAGGAGTTCTTCTGGACGAAAGGACTTACTTGTGGGAAGAAAAAAGTATTGATTCCGGCCCATCATACCTTCCCGGCAAGTGTGCCTGATCCAGTGTTTAGGTATTATGCTGCTGTAGAGCAACAGGCGAGAGCCTGATCTCCTCAAGGTTTATCTCATCATCTCATCCTCATCATCAGCCCGTCCTCCATTGAGGCCCAGAGCGGAACAAAGGGACCAACTTATTTCCCTATTATTTACTATTACGATAGACGGGGTTCCCGAAAATTAAGTGCGGCCGTAAAAGGGAGAAGGCCTGGTGCTGGGTTTGGGGCAGCCAAGGTTTCAGCACACAAATTAAATCTCGTCCTTAGGAAGTTCCCAGGAAAGTGTGGGACGCGGCTTCCTGTCCAAATCCAATCCGGACAACAACAGGCCTTCTCATTTCAGTTTACTGCTATTTAAAGGCCGGGGTATATACTATAGGTGTATGTAGTTCTAGGAATCGAAGCCCCCTTATCAACCTTCACTAAATCCCAAGCTATCATTGTTGGCTTTTGGCTTGGGACAGGTTTGCAGAAACAAGCAGGAATCCAGTAAGGTAGGATTCAATTATGCAGTAATACTAATGCAAGATAATAATGTTCCAGCTTTAATTTAATTAATCCAATATTTTAATTTAAAATCAATTTTTATATTCCTCGCAGGTTGGCTCCACTACGGAATTGTATGCTCTTTCCAATGGTACAATTTATTTTAAAATTGGAACTATAACTTTGAATTCTAATTTTATTTTTTTTAAATAATAATTTAAACAAAATTAATTTTTAATTGGAATATTGGAAAGAGCATAAAGTAACTACTGGTTTGGAATAATATATTTCAAGATGTAATGCATTTGACCCTCACTGACCAGTCAGTGTCAGTATGCATCCTGTCCAATATCCCAAACAATCTGTAACAATAATAAGCCTACCTAGCTCTTTTTTTTAGGTCAGTGTCAATTTTAATGGGCTTCTCCTACAGCAACAATAGTTGTAGTGAAGCCTGTATCCTGTATGTATTTATATTCCGCATTTGTTTGTTGTAGTGCTACAACAAAGCAGTCCAAATGAAGTGGGGATGAACGATGAACGTGTTCATGAATCTACATTTACCTTAATGGGGCGTAGATGGTCGTATTATCGTCAAAATGGACAGCCTTCAACAGCTTCACATGGCAGGATAAGATGAGGAACATGCACGTTAATAGGAGGCAAGCCACGGTGCATCTACTAGAGGGACGAGTCAAGGCAAAAGGCAAATAATTAACAGTATTAGTAGTAGCTGCAGAATAATGACTTGATAACTGACTGGTCATCACCGTTGACTATTGGACAATTATTGCATACGTTATAGAGATACTAAGGATTAAATACAGCTCAGAACATGATATCATCTGCGGTATAGGGAAGGCCGTATATGATTTCCGATCTCCCCTTCGGACCTAATTAGTATAAACTGCTGACGTTCCGTTTTTGATGACACGCAGAAGTTAATGACTCATCAGGAGCGTGGCAGGCAGGGTTGGGTTGGCTAACCTTGCCCAACAATAATATCCCTGTCCAAAGGCTCTTTGGAGGTGTGTGTGAAACGGACTTCCGGTTCCGATCGCCCTCTCCCTTTTCAGCAACTATTAATTAAAGGCTATGAATATGAACGACCGTATAATACCTTGCATATTCATAGGAACATATTGAATGGAGGCATGCCATATTTACTGTGCTCACCTTCAGGAATCCCGAATTTAGGTCAGGCTAATAATTCTGGAAATAAATAGTAATGCAAATTCCAGCTCAAATAATTGCTCTTTTACTGGGTCGATTCTGAATTCAAAATAAGAAACTTAAAAATATTATTTATTAGTATAAAACTATTTAGCATTTTTGTAAACAAGTAACTCGGCGTATTATTTGGGCACTTGGCACTTCAAACGGGCTTCAGGGTACAGGATCGAGTAGGCAATTTACAATTTAGGGAACCTGAAAATTTAGATCCTCAGTTCCCAAGAATGGTCCGCCCCGTAAAAACTAGGGAGCTTCAGTAATGTTCACAATAGCAGCCTCAAGAGAGCCTCCAACATCACGTTCGGATTCGGAATTCGTAGGGCTTGCAATGTAATTGCAACAATTCGGGCTACATATCCTCACAGGTGAATTCTCTACATCTAACCTTCTACGTTACATATATGTATGTATTAACAATAAAAAGCTTCAAGGTATGCACAGTGTTGTTACCAATAAAAGTGACGGGATAATTTCCCATGCATTAGCTAGTAAGTATGCAGATGAATGCTCAGTCAGTCCCACACTACTGGGAGAATTGTGGAAGTCCATACAATAACACTAGCCTCTCAACTGCGGCAGCTGTGCATAGAAATTGAAAAATAACAATATATCTTCCCGGCTGCCCGTTTCCCAGTAAAAACAGTGGAGTCTACTACTACATTTCAGGTTAATATAGATAGTACAGAGATTAATTGCATCAATGTTCCTAACTTCAGCGTTGCGATTGGAATTGGCAGGAAATGTTTAGCGTTAAATTTGGGCCCATCTTCAGGCTTATTTTGGCAAAGAATGCCGCTCACATAAAATAAATTTAACGTATGGGCAAAGGTTGATTAAGAAATTTAGAAGTTAAATAAATTTTACCATACGAGTAAAACAGAATTAAAGTCCGGTCATACAGAGATCATGAAATTTAGGAAAAATAGAAACTAGCAGCGGAGAATGTGTTTTATTTTAACTCTAATGTGAACTAATTCGAAGTGCCTCTAATGAAATTATGCGAAATTAATAATTGACCTATTCGCTGTAGGCTTCCTAGGTTAGGTTTGGGCTTCTAAAAAATTACTCCGCGGAATGTTTTCATTCCAAAAGCTCTTCTTTGGAACAGAAACGAACTAGTAGGAGCCAAATGAGAAGACTAGGCAGGCAGTCGGACGTCGGACCCAGAGGATCCCCCTATGATTCATCTTCATTTTCCAATCCTTAAAAACGTGTGAAGATGAGTCTGTATTGTGATCCCTAATAGCGTGCGAGAGGTAAGACTGAGGCCCTCCCCTAATGAGACTCGTATAATGATGAAAGTTTTTCTGGTCCATGGAACCTGGAAGCATCTGCTAGGCGAGTCAGAATCAATCAATAGTGAGCCAGGAGGCGAGGATCTGTTGGGGGGAAAAAGGGAAAACTTTCTACTCATCTTCTCCGGCCCTATCAAGTCCTGTTCTCGGAGTCATGACTTAGAGGCACCAGGCCCATCTCCATAAAGGCGGGACTTGGCGGCGGGGGGCTCGGGAACGTCTTTACCTATAATCATAATTTATCACCCGTCCCACATCATCATCATATTGTAAAGGAAAACACTGTTGTTTCCACAGGTCTCAACTACCTAGTCCAACTAAATAGTACAGGCAGACTACCAGAGGCTCTATGTTAGCGTCTCGACTACGGACCGCGGAGCATGGGATCTATTTCAATGACCTATTAATTTCATGCAGGAAGAATTGGCTTGTTTTTAATGCTACCCCAAAAATATACATTCTCACTGAAAATAAATAAACTAAATAAAAGACGAACATTCAGCGAAATAAGGACGATTTTTGTAGTTCAACATTTGTCTACCTTATGGATTTAACATCAGGATAGCTTAGGTTAGGTTATGTGGTGATATTATAGGCCTAGGTTAGGCTATGTGGGGATATTATAGGTTTAGGTAAATTTATGTGGATGTGGGGATATTATAGGCCTAGGTCAGGCTATGTGGGGATATTATAGGCTTAGGTAAGTTTATGTGGGGATATAATAGGGTTATAGGTTAAGCTATGTTGGGATATTACAGGCTTAGGTTTGGGTACGTGGGGATATTATAGGCATAGGTTAGGTTATGTGAGGATATTATAAGCTTAGGTTAGGTTATGTGGGGATATTGTAGGTTTAGGCTAGGTTATGTGGGGATATTGTAAGCTTAGGATAGGTTATGTGGGGATAGTATAGGCTTAGGTTAGGTTATGTGGGGATAGTATAGGCTTAGATTAGGTTATGTGGGGATATTATAGACTCAGGTTTGGGTATATGGGCTATTATAGGCTTAGAGTAGATGATGTTTGGTTATCTTAAGCTTAGGTTAGGTTATGTTTGTATAGCTTAGGTTAGATGATGTTTGGATATCTTAGGCTTAGGTTAGGTTATGTATGTACAGCTTGGGTTAAGTTGTGTTTGTATAGCTTAGGTCAGGTTAGGTTAGGTTGGTATTGGTAGAGACATAGCTAAAGTATATAAGCACCTGTTCGATCAAACTAAGTCATATGAATTTAGTTCTGTTTCTTGTGTAAACACTGAATTGATTTTGAGAGGACTTTAATGCTGACCGTGTATGAAGCTCAATAATTTTAGATTAAGTGACTCTCATTAGAATATTATTACGTTAAGTGACGTTCTCGGACTGTACTTTTAAAACGATTTTATTTTGCTGGTAGTTTTTTTCCGGTAGAAACAACTATTCTCTTCCTGGAAAATACAAGATAATGCGTATGCCAGCTCGTGTAGGACTTAGCTGGTCTCCAAAGTTCCGCCGTGGTGGCCTGACTCCTCGAGCGGACCCAGACAGCGGGCCCAAAAGTTTTCACTTATTTTCCCTTCTTTTGGGAGCAAGAGTAAAAGTTGACAAAACCTTGAGGAATCCCAAGCGTGTGAGAGATGAGTTTTTCTCTTCCTTCCCTTCATATATGACTCCCTTCATTTCTCAATCCGCTAAAGACCGGGCGGCGGCCTATAGCGGAGGACCGGAGAAAGGGAAGGAATTGTGGGGAGGCGGATAATGGGAAAGAAAAGCAATAGCTGAGAGGGATTCGGGGAAAGGATGAAAGTTAAGCTTTCATCACCAGAGCTCTAAATTCTAAAATAAAATGCGGAACAGTACCTACTACTCTATAGTCGGCCAAGGTACTATCTACATATCCACTTCGGCGGGCTCTAGGCTGCATTATGTCCATTGTAGCCGACTCGAGCATTAGGCCTTCCTACGTACCAATCCTTCTTCCCAATGGGAAGGAATGGGATCAGGGGCTCACATAATAAGGCTCGGCTTCCTTTCATCTAATAAGCTATTCTCATCAGTCATCACATCAGGCAAGGAATTGAGTCCGTCTCCCGACTTTCCTTAACTTCAAAGCCAGGTAGACAGTTTCAGAATATTTTTGAGGTTCAATAGGAATTCATATCTTTACAGTTCCGTCTTACTAAGCACATTATAAGCCAATTTAAACAATTCACTTGGTTTAATCATTTAGAACCTTGTATTTAATTCTGCCCCAAAAGTATTCATTTTTAGCACAAAGTAACGTATGGAAATAAACCAATCTATATTGTAACCAAACAATAAGACTCATATCGGGTATGGATCTCGTATCTCGTACAAGCAGACGAACAAATTTGTGTCCAACATTTATATTTAGCTCATTTGCATATATTTTGTTTTGGATTAAAGTGTAGATTTTAAAGGTACTCAACTATAATGGAGGGAATATGTATAAGTATGCTTTTTTCGCAAATCACAGATCACAAACATTATTTTATTCGAATGATCAATGAGTGACCACGCAATCTGAATTTCATATATGCTATTTAAACCTTCCAAAATAATCTAACGTTTTATGAATGGCAATAAATGATACACCACGACACTTTCTGCCAATAACCCTACCGTACCCTCCATAGTCTGAACTTGACTGTGAGATGCAAGTATGTACTTTCAAATGTATTTATTTTCACTTTTTGCAATATCTTATACATATACATATGTGCGTAGACGCAGTAGGAGCTGAGCTGAAAGATCCATTTGACCCTTGGCCTTTAGTTTCTTAAGGAAGTTACCCGGGGGAAAGGTTTCCGGAAATTCGCATGTAATGACTTGGACGACTTACCATAAAATCTAATGCCCTGGTGTTCCTCCTATATCTTCGTATTTAGCTGAGGTTCCTTATTTCTGCACGTGGAGGCGGCTGATGACGCGGAGGGGAGTCCTGGGCGGGTCGAGGCTGACGTTGGTTCCTAATGACATTTATCATCCGCCTGGAGCATTCGTAGTATCCGCTCATCGACGGTCCTTAGACTTGCAATGGCGGCCGTGGCCTGGGCCAGACCCACTCCCATTTCATCATTCCAACTTCCGCCGTTGGCTCCAGGAGCGGAATTCGGGTCCTCGAGGTCCCCGTCGTAATCTTCCCTCCCGCCGCCAGCCAAGGCTCCGTCACTAATTCTATTACTCCCCGCCTCTTGATTAAAGGAGGCTCCGAGGGAGTCGTAGAGAGTCTCAGCCCGGGACAGGACTTCTGCCACGAGCCGACGGGCCTCTCTTTGGGCCTCTCGGCTAACTCCCTCCATGTCAGGACTGGTCTTGGCCGTTGGGGCCCCTTCTTGACCCGGCGGGTTGGTCAGCTGATGGAACCGGGCGTCTTCGGCCCGGGCCTTGGCAGCCGCATCGAAGAAGGTCTTGAGGTTAAGATCGGGCTTAAGCGGGGGCGGAGGATTCGGTTTGCTAGAACAAAATAAGGACTTGTACTGGCGTGATTATCATCTCAAATTCTATTTAACTCAATTAATGCTAACATCAAGCAGCACAATATTGGACTTGACTATGACATGTTGCATTGATTGGATTCGGCTTCCCAAACTGACCAATCACGGACATCGTTCAGTTTCCTGGACATATAGGACACTGTACAATAGACCTGGCCCTTACTCATCATTAGGCGGTGAGACCTTGAATATATTTTGTATTGTGAATTTCCTGGGACTCGACTTTGATTTTAAGTCGGGCTTAGGACGGTAGGCCGGCGTAGTGTCCGGGGGCGGTGGGTCGTCCATCTCGTCGTCGTAAACGTAAGAGGATTGCGTTTGGGGGGGAGCGGAGGGCGGCTTAGGCTGTTGTGCCGAGACCACACTTAGGCCGGCCAGGAGTAATGTCAGGCCTAAGGACCCAGGGACCACCCTCATTTTTATCCCGAGTCCAAGGGTTATGGACTCCGCGGCTGAGGAAATAATGGAATGGGACCAGAGAGCCAGAAAAGGATTTTCACTTGATGCCTCTACCTTTCTCTTATGGACGGGGGCTCGGGACCAGGAAGAAAGGCCTAAATCCGCTTGGACTTGCTAATAACAACCAAACAATCCGACAGACCCACAACCCTCGTCATGGTAACTAATGGGACGGATAAGGGGAGAGCCAGCGGATTCAAGAGCCAGAAATATCGCTGGGCTCCGTCCAGGAAGCCGAATATTTATCTTCCATTGAGATCCCGGATCCTGGGGTCCAGCCTAATCTATGCATGGGATTTAGGGAAAGACAGGCATATGGACGGTCCTCTCTATCTCTCGTTGGGAAGCGGTGTCAACATTTTAGAGGGGACGCGGGAACTATTTGTACTGGCAAAAATTAAAATATGACAGTTTCAAGAAAAAAGGGGGTCAATATAAGCATCAATGAGTGACACTTTCAAGGAAAAGGGGGTCAATATAAACATTAATAATTGACACTTTCAAGGGAAAAGGTGGCAATATAAACATTAATGAGCGACACTTTAAAGAAAAAAGGGGGTCAATATAAACATTAATAATTGACACTTTCAAGGAAAAAGGGGGTCAATATAAACATTATTGGGGGTCACTTTAAGACGTATAAGTGATATTGTTTATTGCCAATTCTAAACTCATATACACTGTCTTGCATGTACAAAGTACCGACAGCTCCTCCAAGGTAGGAATTCGTGAAGGCTGGAGAAAGTACATATAAAATTTCAATTTATATCTAATCAGGGACAAACAAATTGAGAGAGGCTATCAAAGGGGACGGCTGGGCTGAGGAGCTCCGCGTAAATCTGTTCTTTCTGGCAGTAATGGCTCCAAATTATTAGTCTAGTATTTCCTCCTTCCCCCCCAATTTTACTGCTTTCTCCAGGCAGGCAGGTAGTAGGTAGCCCGGCAGTAAAAGCGGCCTGCCGCCAAGTCCCAGCACAGAGGGACATACTTCCAGTAAGATGAGGTTAAGGAAATACGTAATGTAACTCTGTACTGGCCTACCTGAGGCACACAGAGGGAAGGAACGACTAAACAATGATCCCGAGAGAGCCTGCCCAATGCATTCATTCATGAGGGCGGCTGGAGAGCCGAGCCAGGACCCCGAACTCCTTCCTAGCTAGCCCTCCCGAGCCCTCCCCTCATAAAATGTAATGAAAGGTGTAATTCCCTTTCTTATCCATTACTTTCTTCCCTCTGGCCGAGACCAGATTTGAGTGCTGGAGGGCTACAGGGGGGGGGGGGCATGGGTGGTGGCACGTGGATACAGGTGGGACCGGATTTAAATTGAATTCCACACAATTAACTACCCGCTTCCGCCGGATCCCCCTTTAAAGGACTGTAATTACTGGAGGTATTCAAAGTATGGACTCCCCCATGCTCGAACTGGATTGGAATGTACCTAGTATATTTTGTAGATGGAGGTAGGTAGGGACGACGAGGACGGGAGATCCTGATCCTGGGTTTGGATCTGGCAAGCTCAAAAATGTTTATATAAACTTTCTCTTTTTTAAAGGTTAGGATCCAGAGTCTAGCTTGGAGGTTGGGATAGCAAGTTGAAGGTTGGGAAGCCTAGCTTTAAGCTACTACTGTATTATATCTCAAACTATCTACTCTAATGAAGCTGGTTATCGATATTTAGAATTATGTTCTTAAACTAGATAAAAAAATACACAGGGCGTTTACAATACAAGAATAAGTTATGGCTGACTGAGCTTTTAAGGGTTGCCGATTGTCGACCTGACTAACATCTGTATAAGAACTGAAAAAAATTAGATATGAGAACCTACAGTACGTATTTGGGATATACCGGATATACTGTGTAAAGCTAGATGAAGAGAACAGTAGACGATTAGCTTGCGTACAAATCTGATGAATAGTTACGAATACACATTTAATTCTAGACCCTTCTAATAATTTAAATGATCCGGTTCATTAGTCCTTCAAAGTTCTACTTAGTATATTGTGTCTTTTGACATTGGATTGTGATTTGATTAGACTATAGTCTGATCTACGTAACTCTGCCCACAAGGCCCACCACTTATTTGACAGATTTGGGTGGGCCCTAAGTAATGGAGCGGCCGTAGCCCATAAGGATCTCCGCAGGTAGTGCCCACCACAGACCCCAACTTTCTCCAGCCTTTCTCCAGGGCCCGTCTCCTAACTCAAAGAAAATAGTAGTAGCCCGGCCGGGCTTACATTACATTTATTGTAGTTGTCCCTCCGCCGGTGGAGTCGGATTGAGTTGAATTACCTCCATTGGCCAAGAAAAATAGTGGCGGAGAGGGAAAGTGAGCATTTGGAGTCGTAGGGTACTTGGGGTTCCCGGGTACAAGAGTAACGATAGTAGGATCCATTTGATAGCCTAGGTAAGAAATTGGGGGGGATCTCTCCTGCCGCTCACTCGCCCGCTCGCCCGCTCGCTCCCACTCTCCTCCTATTGAGTGCATAATAGATGAAGGTGAGCCTCGTAACTTTCTCCCAAGCCCCCCGCTCCCGCCCGCCTGCCCCCTAACCTAATAGAAATTCATCCCGAGAACTAAAGCTCTTCCAATGGAATCCAAATGGGCCGACTTGGCTCTCCTAGCCTCAGAACGCGGGGCCTGTCAGGCTGGAGGTCGGATGGAGTATGCGGCCAGCCCAGGGGCTCACCTGGTCAGGCTTCGCGGTTGTAGAATCCCTGGAATACTAGTTCAACGCACATTTGTAATATATATAGAACTGAAAAATGCTCCAAATGTTCCTATTTATTTATTTATTTATTTTATTGAGTGTGCCAGTATTTATGCTCTTTGGCGATTTCGACAGTTCTGTAGGGCTCTAATGTAAATATTGTGCAGCAGACGTGACTTGTCAATTTTTTGTAGAATGATATTAAAAATTGGCAATTTCAACAAAACAAATCTGAATAATTGTGCAATGATATTAACAGTTGATAATTTAATAGAATTAGAAAAATATCTGGATTATTGTGCTTTCAGTTTAGTGTAACAAAAAAGCTCTATTATCGTAATTTTAAGCATCATGTAAGTAAAATTTCAAACTTCTTTCCATTGGAAAACGAAGTTCAGATATTATGGAAGCTTTCACGTTGCTTCGTTTAAATAAATAAATACTGTAGATTTGAGTCTTACAAAACTCTGTAGTTTGCATATGTGCCCGTAGTATATACCGAGGTTTGTTCGGACAGAATTGTTGAGCTTTTTGTATATAACATTTTCGATGATAATACATAATACTCATGTTGCCTTTTAAGCACTTTCTTGTAGAATTCTATGGGTGGATATCAGTTGCCAAAATAATAAGTAATTGAGCGGATGAATTATTTACGCCATGTACCTATACATGTAAATAATTTACCCAATTCTAACGTATTTCTTAGGGACTCCGTAAGGCGTCACAGGTGCCGAAGAATTTAGGCTCCCGCCCCCGTCTGTCGCATACGGGTCCAGCCTCAGTCCCTGGCTCCCTGTATTTATAAGGATTGGAGGGCAGGCGGAAAGAGATTCCGGGAGCACCTTTCCATTACTTAGGCCGGTCCGGGGGAACATTAGGATCCCCCGAAATGGAGCAATCGCCATTCCTTCCCCAGCGTCCCCCCGGCCTAAGCTCTGGCAGAACGGGCCACGAGAGACCCATTCCGCGTCACGAAACCCAGAAACAATTGAGAAATGTCCCCGCAACTAACGCTAAATCACTATATTTTTTACCTCTACCTTCCCCCCCTAATGTTAACGTGTGTTCTAGGACTGACCTTAAGCCTTAAGCTCAATTAAATTCCATCAAAAACGCATTCTCGGCGGGAGGAACCGGGCGGCGAAACCGTTCCTGTAGAACGTCACCAGGGTCCAGCCCCAGTCTGTCTTCAATGAATAAATGGAGTGAGGTGAGGCGGGCGTAATCCGTATGTAAAAGCCTTAAATGAATTGAAAAGTGAAATGCGGCTGGAATCCAAATGGGCACCCGCTCACACACTCAATTCTTCAATTGGAGGCCCGGATCGGGAAAAGGCACTAAGATCCACAATTTTGGCCTAATAACTCAGGCCCGGAACGAATTTGGGCCTCAAAATCTTCCCCACATTAGGCCCCGTACATACGTACATACGTAGATTGGGATCGGTGAAAGTGCGGGGCCAGAAAATGGGGGTACGAGCTCATTTGGGGTTCCGTCAGTTGGACCCCGACCAAAATTGTATGATTTAATTGTAACCCGAAATTCAGGAGCATTGGTTTTATTCTTCATGCCGGAAACAGGCCCTCGGGTTAAAAAATAGCTAACATTTTGCGGAATATGTGTTTTGGGTATTTCAATCCGAACCTAATTTCAGCAAACGAGTTGCAATTGTGAGTATGAGTACAGGTAGAACCTGGACTCGTAGAGATTGTCAGGAGGCAGCGTAGCTACGTGGACAGTGGTCCCGGCCTTACCTTTTGACATCTCTG